>SJYC01123272.1:0-13552 GCA_006408675.1 Madoqua kirkii
TAATGTTCATTATGATTTCTTCTTTGAAGATATTATAAAACTGCTAAATGTGTAGAGATGTTCTTAAATGTTTCATTATAAAAACAGTTAAAGCAAAAAAAATTTAAAGTACAACAAATATTGTAATTAGTCTCCAATTAAAATAAAAAGAAAAATAAAAGTAAAGCCAACAGTTAATTGTATAGGCTTCACCTAGATTCAATAATAATTATCTGCCAAATTTATTTTCTCTTTCTACACATACACACAGATAGTATGTATAACACATGCATTTTGCTATACCATCTAAAAGTAAGTTGTAATACCAGAAAAATGAACAACCCAATCAAAAAGTGGGCTAAAGACCTAAACAGACAAAGAAGGCATTTTTCCAAAGACATACAGATGGCTAATGAAAAGATACTCAACATGACTCATTATTAGAGAAATGCATATCAAAACCACAACAAGGTGTCATCTCACGATGGTTAGATAGCTGTCATCAAAAAGTCTACAAACAAATGTTGAAGAGGGTGCACAAAAAGGGAACCCTCTTACACGGTTGATGGGAATGCAAACTGGTACAGCCCTACAGAGAACAATGTGGCGATTCCTTAAAAAACTGGGAATAGAACTGTGATGTGCTGTGCTGTGCTCAGTTGCTTCAGTGGTGTCCGACTCTTTGCAACCTATGGACCGTAACCTGCCACGCTCTTCTGTCCATGGGATTCTCCGGGCAAGAATACTGGAGTGGGTTGCCATGCCATCCTCCAGGGAATTTTCCCAACCCAGGAACTGAACCTGTATCTCTGGTGTCTCCTGCACTGCAGGCAGGTTCTTTATCCTCTGAGCCATTTGGGAAGCCCCTAGAACTGCCATACAACCCAGCAATCCCACTGATGGGCATACACCCTGAGGAAATCAGAACTCAAAGAGACGCATGTGCCCCAGTGTTCACTGCAGCACTACTTACGATAGCTAGGACATGGAAGCAACCTAGATGTCTATCGGAAAATGAATGGGTAAGTAGTGGTACATATACACAATGGGATATCACTCAGCTATAAAACGGAATGCATTTGAGTCAGTCTAATGAGGTGGATGAACCTGAAGCCTATTATACAGAGTGAAGTAAGTCAGAAAGAGAAAGACAAATACTGTGTATTAATGCATATACATGGAACTTAGAAGATGGTGCCTGTGATCCTACATGCAGGGCAGCAAAGGAAACAAAGATGTAAAGAACAGACTTTCAGACTCAGTGGGAAAAGGTGAGGGTGGGATGATTTAAGAGAATAGCTCTGAAACATGTACATTACCATATGGAAAGTAGATGGCCAGTGCCAGCCTGATGCATGAAGCAGGGCACCCAAAGCCAGTGCTCTGGGACAACCCAGAGGGACAGGGTAGGGTGGGGTGGTTCAGGATGGGGGGATACATCTATACCTGTGGACACATATATACCTCATGCTGATATATGACAAAACCCATCACAATACTGTAATTACCCTCCAATTAAAACAAATTAATTAACAAAAAATAAAAGTTGTAGACACTTGATCCCTGAAGAGCATGGCACACATCTCCTAAGAATAAGCACAATCTCCTAAATAACTGCAATTTCAAATGCCACCTAAGAAAATTAATAGTACTTTCACAATATACCATGTAGCCCACATCACATTTTCCCTAATTATCTCAAGACTGTCTTGGTATAGCTCTTATCTCAGAACTAGATCAAATACAGGTTCATATATTGTAGGTGTCTCTCGTATCTTTTCCTAGAACAATCTCTCTACCACTTTTCCCCTATGACATTTACTTTTTGAAGAGTGTAGGACAGCTGACAACAGTGTCATGTATTCTGGATTTTAGTGACTGCTTCTTCCTGATGGCACAAGTGAATGCAAGGAATACTCCCATTTTTTACAGTAAATACTTTATATTTTCTATTAAACATTTTAAGTTATGAGTCAATGTAAATGAAAGAAAAACTGACAAATAGGTTTCATTGAGTAAAATAATATTAACTATCACTTGTGAGCTGTTTTGGAGAAAGAAATGGCAACCCACTCCGGTGTTCTTGCCTGGAGAATCCCAGGGACAGGGGAGCCTGGTGGGCTGCCGTCTCTGGGGTCGCACAGAGTCGGACACGACTGAAGCGACCTAGCAGCAGGATGTCTGAGAACATACTAACTGAAGTGTACAGTATGTAAGATTTATTTGATTAGAGCTTTAATCTGACCCAAATGTAATGATATGCATATTTTTTGTGGCAAAGTATTCAGACACAAATGCTAAATAGTTCACTGCCGCTGCTACTGCTAAGTCACTTCAGTCGTGTCCAACTCAGTGTGACCTCATAAAAAGCCCACCAGGCTCCCCCATCCCTGGGATTCTCCAGGCAAGAACACTGGAGTGGGTTGCCGTTTCCTTCTCCAAAACAGCTCACAAGTGATAGTTAATATTATTTTACTCAATGAAACCTATTTGTCAGTTTTTCTTTCATTTACATTATTTTTCTAGTAATGAACCAGCCCCAATGGCTATTACATGTAACAGCATAGAGTTTAACAATCAGCTTGAACAATTCACATATTAAAAAGGAATATCAATATTCCTTAATCCTGCCTTCCTCCTCGGTACAGTAGACTAAGACTTAAATCTTTTTATACATCTTCCCTAAAGAGTAATCTTTAAGGAGTCCTTCAACAGTTCACTGGCTACTGACTGACTATTCTACATCATTAGTCTGTTATGTCTTAAATCCTAAACTGAAGAAACACAGTGTCCCTTGGCTGTGAATAATCCACCTGGAAACCACAGCTGGGGCAATGCACTCAGGCTGATTACCTGGGCAACTGGAGAAAACACAGTGAGCCTGGTTTATGGAACTACAGTACCTGGGCCTCTAGTGACAAGAAGGGATGATAAAGTACAGTTACTCTCTATTTGAGAAGGAAGTAGAGAGCATGTGCAGTGAGCAACAAGAAAGAACTAACCACCTCTGTCCAAAACAAACAAACCAAAACAACATTATAACAAACAGAACAAAAACCCTCCCAGATAATAATGTTACTGTGTTGTTGTTGTTGCTGCTGTTTAGTGGCTAAGTTGTGCCTGACTATTTTGTGACCCCATGGACTGTAGCCTACCAAGCTCTTCTATCAGTGGGATTTCCCAGGCAAGAATATTGGAATGGATTGCCATTTCCTTCTCCAGGGGATCTTCCTGACCCAGGAATAGAACCCACATCTCCTGGATTGGCACGTGGACTCTTTACCACTGAGCCACCAGGGAAATCAGGGAAGCCCAATGTTATTATGTACTAAATGTCAATACAAAGTATTTTATTTATTGCTTATAAAATGAGGTACAAAGAAATACGAATCTAGAGATAAAGAATCAGAGTTCAAGTGTAGGTTTATCTTATTACCAAGGTCTACACTCACTCTTACCAATGCCAGGTAACAGAAAGTCCTAATTGCAAAATTAGAGAGTTAATGTACACTAAAACAGTGAATAAATTAAGAACCAGGGAAATCAGGGAAGCCCAATGTTATTATGTACTAAATGTCAATACAAAGTATTTTATTTATTGCTTATAAAATGAGGTACAAAGAAATACGAATCTAGAGATAAAGAATCAGAGTTCAAGTGTAGGTTTATCTTATTACCAAGGTCTACACTCACTCTTACCAATGCCAGGTAACAGAAAGTCCTAATTGCAAAATTAGAGAGTTAATGTACACTAAAACAGTGAATAAATTAAGGTTGACGGAGGCTCAGAAGTGAAGGGATACATACACACATACACACATAATATACATATATAATTATGACTGATTCACATATGTTGTATGGCAGAAACCAACACAAAATTATAAAGTAATTTTCCACCAATTAAAAAATAAATTTTATTTTTTAAAAAAAGAGAGAAAAAGCTAATGTAACTATGAGAAAGAACTTAAGTTTGGATAAAAAGAGGTTGGTAACCCTTCTGAAGTTTATTATAAAAACCTAAATTTCTTGGTTATTAATTGTAAAATTACAGTATTTACTTTTATTTCTTTACTCAGTTTTTTTTTAACGTTAAGATACAAATTTTACTACCTAACTCATAGTAGATAAGAAAAGCAAGGTCAGTACAGTGTCTGAAACACAGTAACATATTTACTTATGTCTTCCTGACTCAAAGGCTTATTGTGCCATTATTGTGTGTCATCACCACTGTGTTAAAATGGGTGAAAAGTTGAAGTGTTAGTTGCTCAGTTGTGTCTGACTCTCTGTAAACCCATGGTCTGTCCACGGAATACTCTAGACAAGAATACTAGAGTGGGTTGCCATTTCCTTCTCCAGGGGATCTTCCTGACTCAGGGATCAAACCAGGTTCTCCTGCATTGCAGGTAGATTCTTTCATTTCATTTAGTCACTCAGTCGTGTCCGACTCTTTTTGACCTCATGAGTTGCCTCCTTGTTCATCACCATCTCCCGGAGTTCACTCAGATTCACGTCCATCGAGTCAGTGATGTCATCCAGCCATCTCATCCTCAGTCATCCCCTTCTCCTCCTGCCCCTAACCCCTCCCAGCATCAGAGTCTTTTCCAATGAGTCAACTCTTCGCATGAGGTGGCCAAAGTACTGGAGTTTCAGCTTTAGCATCATTCCTTCCAAAGAAATCCCAGGGCTAATCTCCTTCAGAATGGAATGGTTGGATAGCCTTGCAGTCCAAGGGACTCTCAAGTCTTCTCCAACACCACAGTTCAAAAGCATCAATTCTTGTCACTCAGCTTTCTTCACAGTCCAACTCTCATATCCATACATGACTACTGGAAAAACCATAGCCTTGACTAGATGGACCTTTGTTGGCAAAGTAATGTCTCTGCTTTTCAACATGCTGTCTAGGTTGGTCATAACTTTTCTTTCAAGGAGTAAGCGTCTTTTAATTTCATGGCTGCAGTCACCATCTGCAGTGATTTTGGAGCCCAGAAAAATAAAGTCTGACACTGTTTCCCCATCTATTTCCCATGAAGTGATGGGACCAGATGCCATGATCTTCGTTTTCTGAATCTTGAGCGTTAAGCCAACTTTTTCACTCTCCACTTTCATCAAGAGGCTTTTTAGTTCTTCTTCACTTTCTGCCATAAGGATGGTGTCATCTGCATATCTAAGTTTATTGATATTTCTCCTGGCAATCTTGATTCCAGCTTGTGCTTCTTCCAACCCAGCGTTTCTCATGATGTACTCCTACCAGACATAAATTTACAAATTATATTTAAAGTCTCTCACTTTGTAGAATCACAGGAGAACAAAAAAGGAAATTAAGCATGACTTCGCATTGTACTACTTCTGTTAAGTATAGAATATCGAGGGATTTTTATAGCCAGAGTATCTATTATTGTTCTATTGGAACTTCAGGAAAGTCTTTTTCTCTCATGCAGTTGCTTTGAGGAATTTAAATGAAATTATTTGTGTAAATCTTTACTCAGTGTCTATCACAAAATAAGCACACCATAAATGTTGCCTATCATTAACATTTTTAAGAGGAAACTTAAAAGATGCACATTCAATAGGGTTCAACCAGGAAAGATGGAGAGGGGAATGATTCAGGAAAATGGAACAGACATGTGCAAAGACCTGGGGTGAATGAGTGGCACAAAAAAGGAGCTAAAAAAAAAAAAGATATGGCCACTGCATACAGCAACAAGTTCAGAGTAAAGGGGACAGATTTTTAAGGCTCAAATTAGGAAAACGCCAACTATCAACTAAGCTAGAAAATGCAAGTGAAAGAAAGTGAGTGTTAAGTCACTCAATTATGTCTGACTCTGTGATCCCATGGTCTGTCCATGGGATTCTCCAGGCAAGAATACAGGAGTGGGTTGGCACTCTCTTCTCCAGGAGATCTTCCCAACCCAGGAATTAAACCCGAATCTCTTGCACTGGGCTTCCCTGGTGGCTCAGATGGTAAAGAATCTGCCTGCAATGCAGGGGACCCAGATTCTATCCCTGGATCGGGAAGATACCCTGGAGAAGGAAATGGTAACCCACTCCAGTATTCTTGCCTGGAGAATTCCATGGACAGAGGAGCTTGGTAGGCTACAGTCCATGGGGCTGCAAAAAGTCGGACACGACTGAGCAACCAACAATTTCACTAACACTCTTGCACTGCAGGCAGATTTTTTACCATCTGAGCTACCAGGGAAGTCCAACTCTCCTGAACTGAAGAAAATGCAAACATTACTCTGAATTGCAATAAGAACTCACCAGAAGTTTTTAATGGAAAGAGCTGACATAATCAAATAGAGCAAAACCAATGACGAACATCTACTGATTTAATCATTTCTTGCATCATGTATACTGAAAGTTCATTACACTACACAAATACATATTTTAGCTTTTTATGTCTTTTTGATTAATTGGCTCTTTTATCATCATGAAATGTCCCTCCTTATCACTGTTGTGTCTTGAAGACTACTGTGTCTAATATTAACAGAGCCACTCCAACTTTCTCATTAGTGTTTACCAGTATGCATTTTTTCCATCCTTTTACATTTAGTCGGTATCTTTATATTTACAGTGCATCTTCTGGAGACAGTATATAGCTCAGTCATGTGATTGTATTCAGTCTGAAAATCGCTGCTTTGTAACTTTAGTCTTTAGTCCATTTACACTTAAGGTAAATATTACGGTTGGCTTTGCTTCATCTGGTATCTCTTAGTATTCCATTTTATCACCTCTAGCAGCTTTTTAGCCATACCGTACCACTTTGTTGAGTGAATGCTTTAGTGATCTGGTAATAGCATACCCTTAATCTATCACAGTCGACCTTCTGTTAATTTTATACAACCCCATTGCATCACCTTGTAACTATGTAATTTAAAGTACCTTCCTACTATCCTGTGCTATTTACTGTCCCATTTTTTTCACTTGTATTATAAACTCACAATACATTAACATTTTAAATAGAATTTTTATAGATAATAAGAAACAAGAAAAATGTTATTTTATATTTACCTAAATAAAGACCAATTCTGGCCCTCTTCATTCCCTTCCTTAGAGCTGAGTTTCTGACTGATATGTTGCCTATATCTATTTCTGCATTATTGACTATGCCAAAGCCTTTAACTGTGTGGATCACAATAAACTGTGGAAAATTCTTAAACAGATAGGAATACCAGACCACCTGACCTGCCTTTAAGAAATCTGTATGCAGGTCAGGAAGCAACAGTTAGAACTGGACATGGAACAACAGACTGGTTCCAAATTGGAAAAGGAGTATGTCAAGGCTGTATATTGTGACCTTGCTTATTTAACTTATATGCAGAGTACATCATGAGAAATGCTGGGCTGGAAGAAGCACAAACTGTAATTAAGACTGCGGGGAGAAATATCAATAACCTCAGATATGCAGATGACACCACACTTATGGCATAAAGTGAAGAAGAATTAAAGAGCCTCTTGATGAAAGTGAAAGAGGAGAGTGAAAAAGTTGGCTTAAAGCTCAACATTCAGAAAACAAAGATCATGGCATCTGGTCCCATCACTTTATGGGAAACAGATGGGGAAAGAGGGGAAATAGTGTCAGACTTTTTCTAGGGTGGGGAGGGGGGCTCCAAAATCACTGCAGATGGTGACTGCAGCCATGAAATTAAAAGACACTTACTCCTGGGAAGGAAAGTTATGACCAACCTAGACAGCATATTCAAAAGCAGAGACATTACTTTGCCAACAAAGGTCCGTCTAGTTAAGGCTATGGTTTTTCCAGTACTCATGTACGGATGTGAGAGTTGGACTATAAAGAAAGTTGAGTACCGAAAAATGTATGCTTTTGAACTGTGGTGTTGGAGAAGACTCTTGAGAGTCTGTTGGACTGCAAGGAGATCCAACCAGTCCATCCTAAAGGAGATCAGTCCTCGGTGTTCATTGGAAGGACTGATGTTGAAGCTGAAACTCCAATACTTTGGGCAGCTGATGCAAAGTGCTTACTCATTTGAAAAGACCCTGAAGCTAGGAAAGACTGAAGGTCAGAGGAGAAGGGGACGATAGAGGATGAGATGGTTGGATGGCATCACCAACTCAATGGATATGAGTTTGGGTAAACTCCGGGAGTTGGTGATGGACAGGGAGACCTGGTGTGCTGAGATCCATGGGGTCACAAAGAGTCGGACACGACTGAGTGACTGAACTGACTGATGTTGCCTTTTGCCTGCAGGACTTTAAGTGTTACCTGTAGTGACTTCTCATAGTGATGAATTCTCTTAGCTTTTGCTCATCTGAAAACATCTTTATTTTGCTACAATGATAAAATATATTTTTGCTGGACTTATAATTTCAGATTGAATTTTTATCTTCTAGCACTTTAAACAATATATTCTGTTGCCTTTTAGTTTCCATTATTTCTGATGAGAAATCAATGTTCATTCATATTATTGTTCCCCTATGTAAAATGCAATTGTCTTTCTCTCCGTTTAGGCACTTGTAAGATGTTCTCTTTATGTTTGTTTATCAGCAATTTGACTTGAAATATTAGTATGGTTTTCCTTGTGTTTACTTACTTGGAATTTATTTACCACCACAGGTCTGTGGATTTTTATCAAATTGGACATCTTTCAACTATTATTATTTCCAAACATTTTCCTATTCCAGCCTCTTCTCTTTTGGGGACTCCATTATCAGTCAATACTGGCCCATGGATCACTGAGGTTTACTCATTTTTTCCCTCTTCTTGTCTCTCCATGCTCCAGTTTACTCAAGCTTTGTTCTGTAAGTTTCTAATTTGCCATTAAATATACTTAGTGAATTTTTCATTTCAGATATTGAATTTTCTGTTCTAGGTTTTTCTTTTTATAATTACCTAAATTTCTACTTCTGTTCAGATTCCCTTTCTGTACACATGGATGATGCCCATCTTTCCCTTTAAATCCTTGAAGATATTTACCAGAGATAATTTTTAAATCTGCCTGCTAATGCCACATCTTTGTCACCTCTGGGTCTGTTCCTATTGTTTTGTTCTCCAGAGATGAGTTGCATTCTCCTTCTTCTTCATGTGTCTAGTAATTTTTTAAATAACTGGACGTTGTGGGTACTATGCATGGAATGTCTGAAGTTCCTTCAAAGTACGTTTTATTCTGGCAGGAAGTTAATGTACTGACAACTCAACCTGATTCTGTTGAAGTGTAGTTTTAACTGTTGTTAGAATAGTCTAGAATAGCCCTTACGCTATGGGTAAAATAGCCGTATTCCTAAAACATAAGATTTTCTGGGGTTTCCACTAATGCCCAAGGTGTTCCACCAAGGTCTTTCCAACTTGGCTGGTTGAAATTCTCTCAGCACCATGTGACCTTCAGAATCTCCTGTTGCTTTAAAGGTCCTAGTAGCTGTTCTCTGAAAAAAGACCTGTCCTGCACATATGGAGTTCACTAATTAGTTGAAGGATCTGACAATCCTTATGGAAATTCTTAAAGCTCTCTAAGTAGCTCCTTCCTTTCTAGTACCCCCAATTCCAGCTGTTTCAGCAGCCATGCACATCAATCACTGTTTCCACCATCTCAACAAATCTCTGGTTTCTGTGTGGGCTCTACTTCCCTGAGTTGCACTTTAGAAAGTCAGAGTGAGCTCACCTCTTGGGTTTACCTCTTCTTCAGGATTATAGCCCTCACCAAAAAAACAATCCAATTGAAAACTGAGCAGAAGACCTGAATAAATATCCCCCCCCCCAAAGACATTACGGATGCTCAACAGATGCATGAAAAGATGCACACCACCACTCATCATGAGAGAAATGCAAATCAAAACCACAATGCGTTATCATAGCATAGCTGTTAGGATAGCTATTATCAAAAAGACAAGAATAACACCCATTATCAGAGATGTGGATAAAAAAGAACCCTGTGCACTGCTGGTGAATGTAAACAGGCACACTATGGAAAATAGTATGGAGGTTTCTGAAGAAATTAAGAAGAGAACTACCATATGACCCACCAATCCAACTGCTCAGTCTTTATCCAAAGAAAACAAAAACACTAATTCAAAAATATATATTCACCCTTATGTTCACTGCAGCAGTATTTACAACAGCCAGGTTATGGAAGAAAACCTAAGTATCCACTGATGATAAACGAACAAAGAAACGGTAGTACATGTCTATACATAATTTACCAGCATATCACTTAGTATATATATTTTTATTGTTGTGTATATATAATTTGCCCTCATTATCACCAGGGAAGCCCCTTCCAGCATATCATTTAGTGTATATGTATATACACACACACAAACACATATATATTTTATTTATTGTTTATGTCTCCCACAACAATACAAACTTTATGAAAGCAGACATTTTTTTTTTACTATTTTGTTTACTGCTTTAAGCCCAGAGTTCTAAAAGAATCCTTAACAACAGGCATTTACTAATATTTGTTAAATGAATGAATCATTATATGACTATTAAAGAAGGACACAATATACAATATAATTTCAACTAGACCAAAACAAACAAAAATTATTTATAGGAAAAAAGGATCAAAAGAAACATGTTTACAAGGTTTTTGTAATTAATATTACTTGCTTTTAAAATTAATAAATGATCTTTTTAAAAAAGACAATGCACTTAGATTACACATCAAATAAGAATAAATGCATATAAGTAAAAAAGAACTAAAACATCTTTCTGACTAGTAATTTAATCTGTGACAAATTATTATTTACATCAATTTAAAACCATAAATATTTAGTAACATAGCACTGTGGGAGATACAAAGATGAATGGATAAGATATGGTTGTTGTCCATCAGGGGCCCAACATATACTAGGAAAGAAAGACGTACATAGTAAAAAAATATAGTACAAGCAAACTGTGATAATTGCTATACTGGAAGTCACAGGTAAAATGGGGGAAAATAAATACTGGAAAGAATACAGTAAACGGGGGTGGCCCAATTATGGTCTTGAAAACTGTCTCTGAATATGCAGAGGGAAAAAGGAAGTCAAAACCAAGGCAGAGATGGAAGACTATACGATAGATCTATTACAGAACAGCACAAACTGCAAAACACCTATCAGGTAAGGGGAACATGGCGAGGCTATATTCCAGGGCTAGACATATAAGCTAAATGTGTGATACAGTAGGACCAATACAGGATGTGGTGGGCTATATTGTGAAATCAAAGAAACTGAAGGTATTCACATTAAAATTTCTATAAAATTTTATAAAAAGCATCGTGTTAGTCCCAATAATAGAGATACTGTGTAAGAGAAAGGAAGACAGAGAAGACAAGCTGACAAATTACGAAGTGTTTAGACGTGATCCTATAAGCAACATTTTAAAAGGAACATTTTTTAAAGTAAAGTAAGCACGTACTTCAGAGAGGCTAGAAAGTACATCTTAAAAAATAAATTATTTTGAAAATCACCCACACGACCATTCACAACATTATGAAAGGCAGTATTTTGGTGTGTTCTTCTCTCACTCTCTCTTCTAAGATAAGGTTTGTGTGTGGGTGTGTGCTTATGTGCATGCATGTGTTTGTATGTTTGGTTATGTTTGTGACATTGTGTAACTATATTGCTTTTTAAAAATTCCACAAGACTCTATCAAAGGTTTTATTCACTTATTCTCCCCAACCATTTTTAATGGGAGCATACCATTTAAATTTTATTCTGTTCTGTTTGGGTTTTAATTTAGACTAGGAAGTAAGGAAAATTACTAAGCTTTTTGCTTTTTATCTTAAATAGCAAAATCTTTTTTCTTTTAATTTCTTCTGAGATGTCTTCTACTACTTCTAACAGGAGCAAATCTTTCATACCACATGAATTAATTTCTATTTTGTTCTAGTCTTTTAATCACTTGATTTTTTTCTTTTCATTTAACCATTTACTCATCTGTAATGTGTTAATGACTGCTATGAGCTGAGGCTCTAAATTGAAGCAATTACACTAATATCATTTCTTAAATAGTCCTCCTGCTCATTCGCGATGCCCTTTTTATCATGTACTTGTACTATAACTGAAACAAAAACTTGATTATGATTCTAAATTTTAAAAAATATAAATGACAGTAACAAATAATTTATTAAATGTATGTAACAGTTTTCTATTTGGAACTCAACAAATGAACAGCTGCAATCCAAAACAGCCAAATATTACAGGTCCAAATACAAAGTTTTTTTAATCTGTCACGATCACTCCAAAGCCTTTTCATCTCTTTAAATTATCACAAAGATTAAACACATGTAACCTCAGCTCTATATTCAAATAGCAAACACACTACAACACTGACATCCCAGAACAATTTCCTATAAAACTGAATTTCTCCAGCTAGGTTTTAGTTATAGCCCCTCACAGTTCTTTGTCTTCATCCAGAAAAGCAATTGGCTGAGCAGAATCTAAATTCTTCATATTGTATTACCAATGGTGGAATACAACTTCCCACTTACTTAAAAAAAAAAAAAAGATTTTAAACAGCTACAGAGAACATATATTATTTAAATAAAGCAAGACTAAGCTGCATATCTACCCAAATAGGTTGAAATTTTAGACAGTTCACAACATTTCACATCTTACTTCAGGAGTCAAGTATCCCAAAATGTCTCTTTGTCAATTCCTATCTGTGGCAATTTGGTAACCTTATATATGGAGACTAAAGCAAGAAAGCAATCAGCCAAGCATGGTCCTTCCCTTCTGTTCTACTCGCCTGCTGACTCACACCTTCCCTACAGTACATTAGTAAATAATTTTGCACAATCTTTTCCACAGCAAAGGTTCATCACATCTTTTCTTTAAAAATCTGACTAGGGACTCCCTAGCAGTCCACTGGTTAATACTCTGTGCTTCTACATATAGATGGCTAATAAACACATGAAAAAATGCTCAACATCACTTATTATTGGAGACATGCAAATCTAAACTACAGTGAAGTATCACCTCACACCAGTCAGAAAGGCCATCACCAAAAAATCTACAAACAATAAATGCTAGAAAGAGTATGGAGAAAAGGAAACCCCCTTGCACTGTTGGTGTGAATGTAAATCGATACAGCCACTATGGAGAACAGCATGGTGATGTTAAAACACTAGGAATAAAACTACCATATAACCCACTACCAGGCATATACTCTGAGAAATCCCTAATTCTAAAAGACACATGTAACCCAGTGTTCACTGCAGCACAATTTACAAAGCCAGGACATGGACGCAACCTAGATGTCTGTTGACAGATGAATGGATAAAGAAGCTGTGGTACACACATAAAATGGAACATTACTCAACCATACAAAGGAATCAATCTGAGTCAGTTCTGGTGAGGTAGATGGACCTAGCGCCTGTTACATACAGTGAAATAAGTCAGAAAAACAAATATATTAATACACATACATGGAAGCTAGAGAAATGGTACTGATGAACATATTTGCAGGACAGGAATAGAGACTCAAACACAGATTTATGGACTCAGTGGGGGAAGAAGAGGGTGGGACAAATTCTGAGAGTAGCGCTGAAATATATACATTCCCATATGTAAAACAGCTAATGGGAAGTTTCTGTATAACACAGGGAGCTCAGTTCGATGCTCTGCG
>SJYC01123274.1:0-19123 GCA_006408675.1 Madoqua kirkii
ATCTTAGTTTCCTGAATGTTGAGCTTGAAGCCAACTTTTTCACTCTCCTCTTTCACTTTATAATAAACAGATTATGGATAGTCTGTGATTTTTAAGATAACCACATTAAAATTTTCTGAAAAAGTTCAAAAAAGTCAAGAGAGGCTCTTAAAAGCAAAAACAAAACAAAAGCCAGTGAAATTGCAGAAGTACTTGCTTTTATAATAAAGAACTTTAGTAGATCTAGGATCACTTTTTTCTCTTTTTTTAAACCCAGGGACCATGGAAGTCTGGGCAAATTATCACATGTGTATGTATTTTTATGAGGAAAGGTTCATCAAATTTAAAGAAATCTATGAACTGAAAAATGACAAGATGGTTAAGAATGCAGGAGATCTGGGTCTGATCCCTGGGTCAGGAAGATTCCCTGGAGAAGAGAATTGCTGCACACTCCAGTATTCTTACCTGGAGAACTGCATGGACAGAGAAGCCTGGAAGGAGTCCATAGGGTTGCAAAGAGTTGGACATAACTGAGCAACTAACACACACACACCCAAGCTCTTCGACTACAGATGACTCAGGGACTGGCCAGTCATAGACAATGGACAGTGTGAGGCTTCTGCTGGGGTTTCTGTAGATATCTGAAATGTGAGATCTGGGACTGGGATTGCTGCAGTTATGCATCTAAAGAGCCAGAGTGTACACTGATTTAACTCAGAGAATGTGGAGCTGAAGAGACTGGTAATATGCTTAAGTTGCATAATCAAGCTACTTCTGAAACCAAACTAACCCATAAAATCCCTTTTTCGTTTAAGCCACTCTGGGAAGTACTTTCTATTATTTATAACTGAAAGAGAATTAATATGTACATTTTCTTTCAGAGAACTGGGAACTCCTAGAGGTGACAGTAATATCTTATAGTCTAATGACACAAATGAAGGGGGTTCAATACAAGTTTTAAGCTGAATGGAAGATTAGTGGAATTTTTTTTGGGGGGGTGGGGGGCACATGTGTTGGCTTACTTAGGCTTCCCTGGTGGCTCAGATGGTAAAGAGTGCCTGCAATGTGGGAGACTTGGGTTTGATCCCTAAGTCAGGAAGATACCCTAGAGGAGCAAATGGCAACCTACTCCAGTGTTCTTGCCTGGAAAATCCCATGGACAGAGGAGTCTGGCAGGCTATAGTCCATGGGGTCACGAAGAGTCAGACATGACTGAGCGACTTCACTTTCTTATTTGGCTTACTTGGCTGTTGTTCAAACTAAAAAATAGTGCAGAATAGTTAGGCCGAATGAGCACCATTAACCTTAAGGGATTATTTTATTTTTGTGGTTAATTTTCACATGCATTTCTCATATGCAGACATAGATTATAAAATATTTTTGTTCCATAATAGTGCAATATATTATTATGAATATGAAAAGTAGTTAAGATTATTTTCAGTAAGAAATTACTTTTAAAATTTTATTAGATAATTGTCAGATATATTCAAATTGCTAAAATGCCTGAAATCTGAGTAAGTCTATTAAACAAGAGATCTTTTTTGTTTGAATTGCAGTATTTTTCACTAAAGTTAATTCTGTTACCCAGCACTTTATTTCTTTTTTGACTATAAATCACACAAAGTAATGTTAATTAGCAAAAGGAAATCCATAATGTTTGTCTTATAAGTCTTACAGGAAAAATCTCTTAAAAAATTTACACTTGCTTTATGGCTTAAAACTAGTGTTAGGGATAAGAAAGTAAGTACAGTCAGTCCTCATTATTTGTGGATTCTGTATCTGTGAATTCATCTATTCACTAAAACTTATTTGTAACCCTAAAATTAACACCCAAGCTTTTGCAGTCATTCATGGATGTGCAGTTGCATAGAGCAGTAAAAATCTGAGTTGCCCAAAGTGTACATTTCAGGCTGAGTTGCAACAAGATGATGCTCTTTCTAGCTCTTATACTGTAAACAAGTGTCCTTTTCGTGATCTACTTTAGTCTAGTCGCTCAATCATGTCTGACTCTTTGCTACCCCATGGACTGCAGCATGCCAGGCTTCCCTGTCCATCACCAACTCCCTGAGCTTGCTCAAACTCATGTCCATTGAGTCCATGATGCCGTCCAACCATCTCATCCTCTGTTGTCCCCTTTTCCTCCTGCCTTCAATCTATACCAGCATCAGGATCTTTTCCAGTGAGTTAGTTCTTCACATCAGGTGGCCAAATCATGATCTATTCAGTGCCACGCTTCTTGCATTTTTGTGTTTTTCTGCCATTTAAAATAGCCAAGTGTAGTGCTGAAGTGCTGTCCAGTGTTTCTAAGCATAAGAAGGCTGTGATATGCCATAGGGATAAAGTACTGTGTTAGATAAGCTTTGTTCAGGCATGTTATGGTGCTGCTGCCCCTGAGCTCAGTGTTAATGGATCAACAGTATATATTAAATAAGGTGAAGTCACTCAGTCGCGTCCGACTCTTTGCGACCCCGTGGACTGTAACCTATTAACTTCTCCGTCCATGGGATTCTCCAGGCAAGAATACTGGAGTGGATTGCCATTTCCTTCTCCAGGGGATCTTCCCAACCCAGGTATTGAATCCGGGTCTCCCACATTGGAGGCAGATGCTTTAACCTCTGAGCCACCAGGGAAGCACCATATATTAAATAAGGTGCCTTTAAACAGAAACACACATAAAACAAGGTTATGTATTTTTTCCCCTCCTCTTATCCTCTCTTGACCAACTCCCTAGAGCTTTCTCTTCATCATTTCTCTGAAGATGCTCATAAGTTTCAATGACCTTCATTCATGTTGCCAAATCCACTGGTTATTGTGACAAGGTGCTCAAAGGACTCTAACCCTATATTCGCCCTAGGAGCAGTGGTTCAGTACTTGCTAATTCAGTATTTATAGTGATTTTATAGACTGTGACTATCACAAATAACAAGAACTGACTATATTTCTTTTTTTGTAGACTTTCTTTTTTTAAAATATAAATTTATTTATTTTAATTGGAGACTAATTACTTTACAATGTTGTATTGGTTTTGCCATACATCAACATGAATCCACCACGGGTGTACACATGTTCCCCATCCTGAACCCCCCTCCCACCTCCCTCCGCATACCATCCCTCTGGGTCATCCCGGTGCACCAGCCCCACATAGAACTGATTCAAATGCCAAGAACTGACTTTATTTCTAAATGATACACTTGTAAACATCAGTTCTTTTCTTTCAATGTAATGATTAGATGATAAATATATTAATTTACGCTCTGAAAACAGTGAGACAATGAAGTATCTGGGTAGGGTAAACTGATGAGTGGGTCTGAAGAAAATTTATACCATTGCTTGCTTTCCTTTCAACATTTCCCCCTTTCTTAAATGTACAACTTTCTTTTCCCAACATTTGAATACTTTATGTTTTTAAAGTAGTAATTTTACTTTTTCCTCTGTACCTTTGTGAATAAGGTCAGCACAGGCAGAGCAGTCTTTGAGGCAGAGAGATTTCTCAAGAGCAGTTGAAAGGAGTGTTTGGCAAGTTGCATGCTATTTCCTTGAAACCAGAGCATCTTAATTCTGCCAAGAGAAAAACAGATCAGTAAACTTATGTGCCCTAGATTTTGCTCTTTATTATAGGAACAGCAAGCTGCAGGTCTGTAATGGAATTTGAAAACTTCAGATGCGCTTCTTGGAGTCCAAGAGTGGCAGAGAGGCCAAGATGTTTGGCAAGTCTCCATGATGCCTCAATATGCACTGTATTCCAAAGAAAACAGAACTTAGAAGGAGAAAAATCCAAATGTATGGATTAACTATGTGTCTAATCACTTGGTTTCTGTAAGCAAACTGCATGCATGTGTTAATTAGATGAAAAAATTAAATTTCACCTGTAGGTTCTGCTAGCATCCTAATGATCTTCTGAAATGTGGAAGTTTCTTGAGATGGTTTTTATTTGCAGAGGTAGCTTATCTTATTGGTAGGCATTCAACAGTGCCCAGTCACTTTCACGGTAAAGGACCAGCAAGTAAGCAGCACAAGTCTCCAGCTGAAGGTTAAGGCTATTACTTATGAGATCTGTACTCTGCTGCAAGAGGTGGGGAAACACAGAGCGGCACTTAGAGGAACTTACAAGGAGAATGAGGCTGAGCTAACTTGTCAAAAACAAAAATCTACACAACTCTTTTAAAAGTATTTTTTAAAGGAGATTGCAATCATTTTTGAAAACATCCATAAATGTACTAGTGTTTCTGCTGGAGATATTCCAATAAGACCAGCTTGGTAACAGCAGCATGTCAAACACTAGGCTTTGAAGTTCTCTCATCCTGCTAGTTTGCATGACATAAGACACCCTACTTATTTCTAGTTATTCTATGGAGCCTCCAGCTTTGTCCTTTAAACTACATATATAATCATTTTACTTTTAAAACATATTCATTGTTGACTTTGTTGCTTATCAATATTCCTAGCATGAATTCATTCCTGGGATCTTCATTTTTTAACTTCTCTTTACTCCATCTCTCCAACTTCATCTATCAGTTTTCCCCTCCCTTATCTTGGTGAGTTGCAGAGCAAAGATTTTCTTTCGGTTCCTTGAATAACCAAAGATTATTTCTTCATCAGGATTTCTGCACTTCCTGTCCCCTTGTGTGAAAAACTCTTAAGTAGCTTTTCATTTGGCCTGGGCACAGGTCACCTTCTTAGAGATGCCTTAGTGACTACCTTATCAACATGGGCCAGTCCACCACTCTCCTTCCTTATACCTTGCTATAGTTTTTATTATCCTTCACTATCTAAAATTATTTACCTATATGTTCCCTTTACTACAACATGAGTTCCACAGGAGCAGATACTTATTCACTGCAGTAATTCCTGAGTGTCTACAGTTAACCTAGTATATAGTAGCTGTTTAAATAATTGTTTGAATGTTAATAGTATTAGAGTGAGCCTTTCTCCTCCTCTCCAGTTTCACCTTGAACGCTCATCAGACACTCAGTGTGCACAGTTGTCACTATTTGGGCTTCCCTGGTGAATCAGATGGTAAAGAATCTGCCTGCAATGCAGGAGACTTGGGTTCGATCCCTGAGTCAGGAAGATCCCTTGAGGAAGGGACTGGCTACCGACCCACAATTCCATAGACAGAGGAGCCTGGCGGGCTATAGTCCATGGGGTTGCAAAGAGCTGGATACGACTGAACGACTAACACTTTTTTCCCCCTTTCCAGTTTCACCTCTACCCTTCATCAGACACTCAGGGTGCAGAGCAGTCACTGTTTGGGTAGATCTCATATCATAACTAAAGGTAAGCGCTCCTTTGCGTGTCCACAAGAAGCAGGCAGGGCATGCAGCTGGTCCCGGCCCTTCCCCACCGTCTCCAGTCTCATTCTGCTCTGCTCCACACAGCATGCCTGTATTAACTGTGCGCTGGTCTCTACTGGTGACCAGGCTTCTCAGTGTAAGATTAGCTTCAAACTCATTTCAAACAGA
Source organism: Madoqua kirkii (assembly GCA_006408675.1). Classification (NCBI taxonomy): domain Eukaryota; kingdom Metazoa; phylum Chordata; class Mammalia; order Artiodactyla; family Bovidae; genus Madoqua; species Madoqua kirkii. Next base: position 5,442 of record SJYC01123274.1, read on the forward strand.
AAGATAGGACTTTAAAAGCCCTGAACCCATATCAAACTAGAGTAAAGACAGACAAAAGGACTGAATTCTGACCTGTGGAAACAATAATCTTTCCTTCTTTCTTAAACCCTTAGTTTTCCAGTTCTTCCTGGATCTCCCTGCTAACTAAATGATCCTGATAATACATGAAAAAGAATGTGATACGAATTCTGCAAGGACCCAGCATTATTCTAAGGTGGACAGCAGATCTAAAGAGTATCACAATATGCTGTGCTACTCTCAACTAAGCGATAAGCCCTGGTGTATATATTTTCCATAAATTCAGCAGAATCAGCACTCCAATAGGTGAATGTGGTTGGAGACAGTAGCTTCAAAACATGTCTCTGTCTACAGATATAAATGAAGGGGGAAAGCAGAGTGCTAGCCATGTTTACACTAGGTACAAATTTCTGCATCGTTGGTTTGGGGAAGGCATTATGCTCCTAGGGTATGAAGGTAAAGAAGCTGTACTAAATGGAGAAAGAAAATTCTGAACATCAGTTTTGTGAGAGTGAAAACAAAAAGGCAGCCCTGGAAATGAGAAGGAGCAGGCCATGTAAGGCAGTGACCTAAGATGACAACCAGGATAGTGAACAGCAGCTGTGTGCTTTGGGTACAAGGATTTATGATTTATTGATGTCTGCCTGGTAAGGAATAGAAAACTTATTGCTTTTAGCTAGCTGAGACTGAGGTGCTAAGGTTTTTGTAGTAAAAAAAAAAAAAAAAAAAAATCACAATCACAGTGGAAATCTGCTTTAGTATTTCCAACATGACAAAACACATGTGGTCTTGGTTGCACCCAAGAGAAATAAAACCTGTCATAGTAAACAGAGTTGCTATTCATTCCAGATTTGGAAGAATACTTGTTCAACTAACCCAGAAAGCTAAATAAAGTCTTCAGAGATGCCACTACCATTCTGCCTGAACTAGTTCTCTTCCATGTTAGTCTCCATTTCTCCTTTTTCCCTCCCATGTGAATTTAATCACTTAAACATGGAACATTTGTTCATTGAGAAATGCATTAGCATTATGCAGTTTTACTACCTGCATATTTTCCAAATGCCCTGAGGCACATGCATTTTACCACACTGTTAAATTAACTTATTTCTTTGTAAGCGCTGTATTATAAAATTATGTTGGAGTCTGATATATATATATATATATAATTCCCTATACCTCTCCTAGGCAGAAATAAGATATTAAGGCTAAAGTTCTGACCACTGGAGTTCACTTAGTTTTAGAAATAAAAAGTAAAATGGTACACTCCAATTGGAATCCTATAATATTCTTCTTTACTTTGTTTCTGCAGATGAATATTCTTCTTAGAATATTTTATTAACTCTGCAAACCCTAATGCCATTGCTGTCAATGTCATATTCACCCAATCATGCCTTCTTGAAGTAAAATCTTAATATGGACTACTCTGTCAATGTGACGTTTTCCTAGAACATAGTTCTATTATTTTTGAACAGTATCTCAGCACAGTAAGAAATATTCTGAAAGGTGGTCTGTACCTGTTGGCTCATGACTAGGAGGACAACCCTTTTTTGATTATGTCATTGAATTTTGTCATGAAATGTGTGTCTTTACTACACCCCCACACACAATTTTATCCTTTGTATTCTGTTACATGCCTCTGTAATATAAGCAAAAAGCGCTGTGTGCATAATATCAAAAAAGCACAATTGGGTCACCTTTGTCACAGCCAAACAACAACAAAAAAGCATAAGACTGGATTTACAATGTGTCTAAAACAAATTCCACAGCCTAACAATAAAGATGGTGACTCCTGCTGTTTCAAGTACATGGCTGCTCAAAGGCAAGGATCACCCCCAAAGGGAGAGGGAATGTTGGCTTTTCAACAAAACTGAGGCTGACTTCAGTGGTCTTATGGCCGAATCAAATACAGCATGGGGGAGGGCTGACTGGACCCAACTCCGTCCTCCTTGAAGCAATATAAGAAAGGTAACTTTATAGTGTTTTCCCTCCGAAGCACTGAAAGGCATACCATTAAAGCAACTGATCACAGGACAGAAAGAAGCCCGGGTCATTTGCGCCTTTAATAAGGATATTCATTTCTTGCATGAGGAGCTGCTCATGCTCTGGCTGCACATCACCTTTGTGGGGCTCCTGGATTCTTCACATGCTGTGTGTGTCTTTTTAGAAGGCAACAACATTGTTCTCATTTGAGTAGAGAAACTGACCTTCACAGATCAGAATTTTTATTCAGTCAAAGAATCCTTTGGCACACTGAATCTCCAAGCTCACATGATCTCTCATCAGTAAGCTGCAGTGTTGTTAGGTCATGTGCAAGATCAAAAGTCTATATAAGCTCAGGTAACACCTTCATTCAGTTCTGTTCAGTTTAGTCACTCAGTTGTGTCCAACTCTTTGCAATCCCATGAACTGCAGCACACCAAGGCTTCCCTGTCCATCACCAACTCCAAAAGCTTGCTCAAACTCACGTCCATCAAACTGGATTCATCTTCTGTCGTCCCCTTCTCCTGCATTCAATCTTTCCCAGCATCAGGGTCTTTTCAGATGAGTCAGTTCTTCACATCAGATGGCCAAAGTATTGGAACTTCAGCTTCAGCATCAGTTCTTCCAATGAATATTCAGGATTGATTTCCTTTACGATTGACTGGTTGGATCTCCTTGAAGTCCAAGGGACTCTCAAGAGTCTTCTCCAACACCACAGTTCAAAAACATCAATTCTTCGGCATTCAGCTTTCTTTATAGTCCAACTTTCACATCCATATATGAATTCTGGAAAAATCATAGCTTTGAAGAGACGGACTATTGTTGGCAAAATAATGTCTCTGCTTTTTAATATGCTGGTCACAGCTTTTCTTCTAAGGAGCAATTGTCTTTTAATTTTATAGCTGCAGTCACCATCTGCAGTGATTTTGGAGCCCCCCCAAATAAAAGTCTGTCACTGTTTCCATTGTTTCCCCATCTATTTGCCACGAAGTGCTGGGACTGGAGGCCATGATCTTCATTTTTCGAATGTTGAGTTTTAACCCAGTTCTTTCACTCTCCTCTTTCACTTTCATCAAGAGGCTCTTTAGTGCCTCTTTGCTTTCTGCCATGAGGGTAGTGTCATCTGCATATGAGGTTACTGATATTACTCCCCACAATCTTGATTCCAGCTTGTGCTTCACCAGCCCAGCATTTCACAGGATGTACTCTGCATATAAGTTAAATAAGCAGAGTGACAATACACAGCCTTGATGTACTCCTTAAATTGGAACCAGTCTATTGTTCCATGTCCGGTTCTAACTGTTGCTTCTTGACTGCCTACAGATTTCTCAGGAGGCAGGTAAAATGGTCTGGTATTCGCTTCTCTTTCAGAATTTTCTAGTTTGTTGTGATCCACATGGTCAAACGCTTTAGCATAGTCAATGAAGCAGATGTTTTCCTGGCATTCTCTTGCTTTTTCTATGATCCAACGGATATCTGCAATTTGATCTCTGGTTCTTCTGCCTTTTCTAAATCCAGCCTGTACATCTGGAAGTTCTCAGTTCACATATTGTTGAAGCCTAGCTTGGAGAATTTTGAACATTACTTTGACAGTGTGAGATGAGTGCAGTTGTGCAGTAGTTTGAGTATTCTTTGGCATTGCCTTTCTTTGGGATTGCAATGAAAACTGACCTTTTCCAGTGCTGAGTTTTCCAAAATAGTTGGCATAGTCAATGCAGTTCTTTCACAGCACCATCTTTTAGGATTTGAAATTGCTCAGCTCGGAATTCCATCACCTCCACTAGCTTTGTTTGTAGTGATACTTCCTAAGGCCCGCATGACTTTACACTCCAGGATGTCTGGCTCTAGGTGAGTGATCATACTATCATGGTTATCTGGGTCATTAAGGGTCTTTTTTGGCTCTTATAGTTCTTCTGTGTATTCTTGCCACCTCTTCTTTATATCTTATGCTTTTGTTAGGTCCATACCATTTCTGTCCTTTATTATGCCCATCTTTGCATGAAATGTTCCCTTGGTATCTTTAATTCTCTTGAAGAGATTTCCAGCCTTTCCCATTCTATTGTTTTCCTCTATTTCTTTGCACTGATCAATGAGAAGGGCTTTCTTATCTCTCCTTGCTATTCTTTGGAACTTTGCATTCAGATGGATATATCTTTCATTATCTCTTTGCCTTTCACTTCTTTTCTTAGCTATGTGTAAGGCCTCCTCAGACAACCATTTCGCTTTTTTGCATTTCTTTCTCTTGAGGATGGTTCTGATCACCACCTACTATGTAATGTTACGAACCTCCATCTATAGTTCTTTAGGCATTCTATCTATCAGATCTATCCCTTCAATATATTTGTCACTTCTACTGTATAATCGTAAGAGACTGTATTTAGGTCATACCTGAATGATCTAGTCGTTTTCCCTACTTTCTTCAATTAAATCTGAATTTTGCAATAAGGAGTTCATGATCTGAGCCACAGTCAGCTCCTGGTCTTATTTTTGCTGACTGTATCCAGGTTCTCCATCTTCAGCTGCAAAAAATATAATCAATTTGATTTTGGTATTGACTATCTGGTGACGTCCAGGTGTAGAGTTGTCTCTTGTGTTGTTGGAAGAGGTTGTTTGCTATGACCAGTGTGTTCTCTTAGCAAAATTCTGTTAGTCTTTGCCCTGCTTCATTTTGTACTCCAAGGCTCAATGTTGCAGCTTCTTCACAAGAGTATAATTTAAATTTAATACTGAGCTGCAATTAACCTAAGACTATTACTGTTGCTCTTGCTGGACCTGAGTTCCAGCAGAGGCTCAGGGCTTCTGTTCAATCATTTGTGCCACGTGAGATGTTAAGTGCTCCATTTCACATTCACTACCATCTAAGTATAACATTCCTATTGGTATCCAGTGACGAGAAACATGTGTGTGTGCGTGCGTGCGCACACACACACACACACACAGGCCTACAGAAACAGGCCTCTATTGAGAATAAAATCCACTGTTTTAGATTACTGACAGCTCATATAACGAGGTGAGAGTGCTCTTAGGGCATTCATCTAGGTCACTGGGCTTTCCCTAATCCAGAGAAACAGAGATAAATGATGCCTCCCCAGGGGTCTTATGTGTTTGTGGTCAGTCAGAGGTGTCTAAACCTCCCTCTCTCCCAAACAAGTGGGAGCCTAGCCTGGGATCCTGGGTCCAAGGGTGGAGTCAAGAGTGACAAGGTGACGTGGTATACAGGGACCCAGTCAAAGCTGCAGACTGAGCTGATACTTTGAGGTGTCAGTTCCAAGAGTAAGTAGGGTTAGAACAAGGCTGTAGAACAGAAACAGAGGGTAGGGGGTGGAAGGGAGCGTGGAGGCGGCCCCTCACTCCCTGGGTGGGATCTCAGGTGCTTTTTCAGTATCTCAGCTGTAGCAGTCAGGGTACCTGGCCAGGTGAACTGCCAAGGAGATAGCCCCAACTCAGATATGATGTTACAACAAGGATCCCTGGCTCACCATGTGCCTGTGGGGCCACCTGTACATGGCTTCATGCTCAGCTCCATTCTTTTTTTAAAATAATGTAACACTGTATTAGTTTCAGGTATAAAATATATTGATTTGATATTTGCACATAGTGTGAGATGATTATCACAGCCTCATCTGTCTGGGATCTGGACTGCTGATTTGATCCCACATAACACATGAGATCCTGAGCAGACACACCCACATGTCCACCCTGCTCCCTGCAGCTTCTATTTCCAGGATTCAGTGGCAACAGCTTAATCACAAGGGGGAAAGAGAAGCCTATAGAGAGAAGCAGTTTCAGAAAGATATGACTGGTCACATGAGTTCCTAGAGATAAAACCCCCTTTCTAACTTTCTTTTAAATGATTACTATGACACTGGGGTTTCCAAGTATCTGGATGTCTCTACTCAACTGTTTGGATGCAATGGGTGTGCCATTCATTTAATTCAACACACTGATCTGCACAAAAAAATTTTTAACTGTTTGAATTATGGGCCCTGGCCTATCCAATAAGATTATAACTCCTCTGAAGATATACGGCATTTACATGTCCATCACTTAGTACCTACACTCTGCTCCTCTATCCCACTCCCTTCAAATTCTCAGTAAAATTAAGCCCTTATTGTTTTTCCTTCATCCTGTCTGGTGTTTAGTCCATTTCTTTCCCTCCAAATAAAACTCTCACATGGAGAAATCAACTCCACATTCTGGATATAAGCAACAAGAATTAGAGAGACACACCCCAGTGGATTTAGGAGGGAGTTAAATTCTTCACTGAAACAATATAAACTATAGGAGATCACAATAGGGACATCTAATGGGCAACTTCAGATGTCATAGAGAAAAGAAAAGAGTACTGTGGGCTGACATTGGAACTGGTTTCACGAGAGAAGGCTCCTAAGTCATGTAGGATTTGGATACATAGAAAAGGGGAAAGCCTTCTGAAGCCAGGATTAGACACAAAGGCATGAGGTAGGAATGCTGTAGCCTTTTGGATGGGAGCCAAAGAAGAGTTTTAAAGAAGAGAGTGATGTGATAAAATCAGTATTTTAGGAGACTGATCTGGTGGGAGCAAGCAGGACAGACTGCAAAGGAAAGAAGAATGGAGGCAGGAAAGAGTTGAGTTATGAAAATCTAGGTGTAGGATGAGAGTCACTCATTCAACAATTACCTGCTGTTTTCCACGTATGAGATACTCATAGGTACTGGGTTCAGTGGTGCACCAAAAAGTTAAACCCCTACCCTCATGGCGTCCATACTGTCACTGGGCACATTAAAGAGACTCTTAGGTCAGACAACATCAGACAGTAGTAAGCAAAGGGGAGGGAGTGAACAGGGTGATGTGATGGTAACCAAGGCAGGCCTTTAATTAAGCTACTCTGAGCAGGTGTTGTTTTTGCTGAGACTAAAGACTAAGAAGGTACAAAGATCTGAAAGAAGAGCATTGTGGGAGAGAGAACAGTAAGACAAAGGCTCTAGGGTGAGGACAGCTTTGATTCAGTGGAAGAAACAGAAAGGACAGTGTGGCTAAAGCAAGTAAGCAAGGGGAAGAGTAGAGGAGACAGGTCAGTGGGGGCTGGAACACCTAAGGCCTCGTAGGTTATGTTAACGAACTGAGGTTTTAAGCATAATTAGATTTAGAGGAAGGAAGTTACGTGATCACATGTACAATTTAAAAAGATGACTGTAGGGACTTCCCTGGCGTCAGTGGTTAGTGCTTCCACTGCTGGGGACCTAGACTGTATCTCTGGTTGGGAAACTAAGGTTCCCTGCAAGCCACATACATGTGAGTGCTAAGTTGCTTCAGTCGTGTCCGACTCTTTGCGACACCACAGACTATAACCCGCCAGCTCCTCCGTCCATGGGATTCTCCAGGCAAGAATATTGGAGTGGATTGCCAAGCCCTCCTCCAGGGGATCTTCCTGACCCAGGGATTGAACCCACATCTCATGTCAAGAGACATAAGACCCTCACTGGCAGGTGGGTTCTTTATCATTTGTGCCACCTGGGAAGCCTGGCAAGCCGTATGTCATGGCCAAAAAAAGAGAGATGACTTTAGCACTGTGTGGGCTTCCCTGCTGACCCAGACAGTCAGGAATTTGACTGCAATGCAGGAGACCTGGGTTCAGTCCCTGGGTTGGGAAGATCCCCTGGAGAGGAAAGGGCTACCCACTCCAGGATTCTGGCCTGGAGAAGAGCATCCAGAAGAGCCTAGCAGGCTACAGTCCATGTGGTTGCAAAGTCAGAGATGACTGAGCAACTTTCATTTTCACTTAGTACTATGTGAAGAACGTGTTTGGGATGGCAAGAGTGGAACTAGGGAGTCAGTTAGGGGCTACTATAGTAGTCCAGGGGAGAAAGGTGGGTGGCATGGACGGGCCTGAAAGGACCTGTCAATGAACTGGATTTGAGTAATTAAAAATGACAGTAAGGACTATCCTAGTTTCAGTAGTGAGCCTCTGGGTGGGTTGCGGTGCCAGTTTACTAAAATGAGGGGTGCGAAGGCAGGAACAGATTGAGTGGGGTATGGGTCTGGGAGCTCAGTGAGGGACAGGCTGGAGCTCAAGTAGAAAGTGGCATGTACAGGTTTGGTAGCCAGGAGAGAAACCAGGACTGAAGATAAAATTCAAGACTCCTTCATTCTGAAGGGTCCAATTACAGCTGAGATTGTGAGATCATCTAAACAGCTAAGAAAAGAAGAGGGCCCAGGAGAGACCACTCAGGCAATTCAACATTCAGATTAGTGTAGAGAGGAGCCAGTGAAGGAGGCAAAGAGAAAGGTTGATGAGGCAGGAGGAAAATCAGACAAGTGGGCTGTGGTGGAAGCCAGCAGGAGAAAGTGTCCAGAAAGACAGGAGTGGCCGACTGTCAAAAAGAGTGATGACGGCTTGGACTGGAAAAGGGACAGTCAAAGAATCTACCACGAATTAGATAAGATGTGTCTGATGTCCCTCCAAAGGAATGAAATCTTACAACCAATGCCAACCCCTAAAATGAATGGCCTTGTCTGATCCCTGGCTAATTTCACCTCTTAAACAAAAGGAGATATTTCTGGTGAAGATAAAGGCAGTGGGGTAGGGAGAAGAGTAAAAGCAAAAGTTGGATGGGTGACGTAAAAAGAGATAATAAATGTAAAAATCTTTGTATAAGTTAAAAAGCAGAAGAGAGAAATAAAGCTTAGCTGTTTGTTACTAAATAATACAAAGATAAGGTATTGTTGAGTCTACTGATTGAAATGTGCTTTTACTGGCCCCAGAAGGAGGATTTAAAACTCTAGGAATGATTGTCTCAGAAATAGGGAATTGAAAACTGAAAAACATTTCAAACAAATAGCTGAAAACTTTCAGATTCTGAAGACTACTTAAATGGGAATTCCTAAGACAAGATATAACTGATTCAAGACCCAACATATTTATTTTTCTGGTGTTAGCTGGTCAGTTTATCCAACTCTTTTCAACCCCATGGACTACAGTTCGCCAGGCTCCTCTGTCCATGGAATTCTCCAGACAAGAATACTCGAACGGGTAGCCATTCCCTTCTCCAGGGGATCTTCCTGTCCCAGGGACTGAACTGGGTTTCCTGTATTGCAGGTGGATTCTTTACTGTCTGAGCCACCAGAGAAGCCCATTTATTTTCCACTAAGACTTAATATCTTCACCAGCAAATACCCTGGCACCAGGTTCTGGCTTAGCTTACTCAGGCCTCACACAGGACAATGAAATTCATGTTCCAAGAGGTAGAGGTTTTCCCTTGATGGGCTCTGAACAAAGATCACTTCCTTTCCTATTATTCCTTCCTAATACTAGCCTTTATATTTCACAGAAGGGAAAATTCAGTACCACTGTTATTTTATCAATGATATCCTCAACCCAACTCCTGTATATCAAAACAGAAGCTGCCTAGGAAGCGGTAAAGTTGGATTTATTAATAATCTTTAAAGACAAAACTTGTTTCAAAGTATTCTGAATAAATGTGTAGAGAGGTCGAAGTAAATGTAAAGGAATATAGCTTCCACTAACTCATCAGTCAGGAGAATTAAGCACAAATGGCATGATTCTTCATCTAAAGCTTTAAAGTTACTCTTTCTTATAGAGTTTCAGTTGGAATTCAGCACGTTTGAATTCCTGGGTGCATTTCTGTGTGAGGATTTCATAAATCTAACCCCCAAAGATAGGCAACTCCACCAATTAGTTCTCTGATGCTAGGCAATTCCTCGTCTCTTTAAGCCTCAGTTTCATCAACTGTAATATGGAACTGTCCTGTTCTCTTGTTTTACAGAGGCTAGGAGAAACCAGACCCATAGGCTTTGGGTATCAAATGTCCTCCAGATCAGAAAAGGGAAAATCATATATAGAAGAGATGCTGTGGCAGTAGCTCATGATGTCAAAAGGCTCCAAAGAAAGCCTTGGAAGTAGTTAGCTGTAGCAGTCTAAAGTGCTAGGCCCATTTAAAGAGAACCATATTCATACATAGATTTGGGCAGAGGTGTACATGGGCTTCCTCATTCCAAGCTTGTTTCTCTAGCTCCTTGATCATAACTGGGAAGCCTTGGCATCCAAAAATACCCTGCAGGAAAATGGGGGAGGTGACACTCATCTTGCATTGTTTGAGCATCTCAGAAGGAAAAGTACCTCCAAAAAGAATACCAAGAATGTGCCTCCAAAAATAAGAATAATGTTTCCTAATGATAGATACATTTAAAGAGTGATTTTTAATGACAGACCCTCATTATCTTGGCATTCTCCTCCACTTCCAGAAGTGCGGCTGTGTTTGCCGAAGCCAATAGCAAATGTGAAATGGGAAGGAGGAGGAATCTTTTGAGTAAGCAAGAGTTTGTTTCAGAATCTTTGGACCTTAGCTGTCACATTTTCCAGATCGTTGCTTCAGAAGAGCCTATTTGGTAATAGGGTTAGTTTCCAGAAAAACATTTCGCTAAGAAAAATAAAATGAAGATGCTGATCAAGAACAGTAGTAGAGGGAGGACCCCTCCCTCTAGCACCCAGGGGTCCGAAATGGATTCCAGGCTAAGTCTTGTTCACAAAATGGGGCTTGCACACACTGTACCCGTCCCGGCATCCTCAACCCCAAAGTTACTGACTCAGCATCTGGCCTAGAGCCAGAGGTATATTCTGAATTCAGAGCGTGCAACAATGCCCAGTACAATTAGGACATAATGGCTGCAAAGCTGTTCCTGAAAGGCAAGAAAGCCTGAATAATGTGGCCGGGTTATATCATACATGAGGGCTTAATAGAGTTTAAAAACCAATTTGAAAAGTCCTTCATTCCATAAAGATAACATTAAGATGTGGGCGAAATCAAGCCAGTTCAAGGGTTGAGGATAAAGTGCATAAGGAATTATGCAGACTCCTTTCCACATTATCCTTCATAACCAAAATGACCCATTCCCTTTGAAGGTATCTCTAATGCTTACTACTGACCCAGAAAGAAGGCAATTTCATTAAAACATCTTAGTCTTATTGTACCCAGCTAGTAATGCCAGTTTCCTTGCTATTTAAAAAGCACACGATTTCATTTTCCAAAAACAACTGTTTGCAATTCAAATTCCATCCATCCAGGCAGTGTCTCCCATTTGTCACTAATACTCCACCATTTCCAATTCATCTTGCAGAAGAGGTGAAGTTATCTACATGACCACACAAGACCTGAAAGATGTTTTGTTCGTTTTTAGCCATTTTGTAGTAAATGGCTTTGGAACATTTGAGATATTAAATCCATCACTTCTTTGGACTTGTGACACTAATACTGGAACATTCGGGACTATCCACTCTTGAGGTCCTGCTCTAGTAACCTTCAGATACATGAGATTCCTCAATTCTCTCAGTCCTGTCTGGTTACTTAACAGCTGTCACATTGATAGAAAATATTAATATTTTGGAGCTGGATTCCAAGGGACTTTGGAGATTCCTGTGCTTGATAAACTGTTTTACCAAAGACTTTCATAATTTTTTTCTGCAGTTTTTTTCTCTATATTTTCTCTTTGAACAATGCTTATTTTTCATATAAGACCAACACAGAATTTTCAGAACAGAAAGGGATCTCCAAGGTCAATTCTCTTTTTTTCCAAAGTCTCCAAAAGCTTTATACATTAATCCTCAGAGTATAACAAATAATGGATAACCGCATTTTGTTTAAGATTTAATTTAAGGATGGAGAGAATGAGGAAACATCTCAGCTTCAGGTGGCAGAATTCTTTTACTGTGAGAATGAGGTTCTGATCTCTAAATCTAAGATGATACAGATTAACTTCATTTTTGAACTTGGAGAAACAGAGTTGAATTTAGATCTTTTTTTTTTTTTCAGTCTATGAACTAAGCTGCTTCAGCTGACTGAATTTCTATTTTTTTTTTCCTCCTGAATTTCTATTAAATAACAGTATCCTTTCTCTTGGCTGACTGGAAGAAGTACATGTTTTAACAAGTAAAGAATTAAAACAAAATCAAGTAATTCAGTCTTATGTCCTTACCCTTGACTAAACTAGAAGTCACTTCCCCATTATTTCATGATTAATATGAAAAAGTACAGGAACAATGAGAGGAAGGTCATCTGTTTCCAGCAGTAACATTCTGGTTTCTGCTGGACTTCCATTGGCAACAGAAGGAAGCAGCATATACCACATGCCTGCCCTATTACAATACAAAAAGCTGACAAGTTTGAACTCTTTTGAAATGTCAGTGAAGTAGAAAAGATGATGTGGCTTTCATTCAATATTATTTGGGTAACCTTGCCTTAAAATAGTGATCAAAGTCCTTTATCCTATAGGCAGGACCAATCCAATATATTAGTGGCTTAGGTAAGCTAATAATTTAGTATACCCTCAAATGGATACTTTTCAGATATTCACTCAACAGGTGTTTGAGTGAGGAGTTGGGCACTACAGACCTTAAGAGAAAATGGGAATAGGGCTGGTGGTGTCTTTTACTTTGCATATTCTGTTCAGTATAAGAAAGACCCTGCAACTCACCAGGCTAAGTCACCTTGAATGGCAGTTTGGTGACCATCTGTAGATTCTCAAATACACCCTTCCCTACTCCAAGCCACCTATAAAGGCATTAACTGTAGCATTTATAACTGCATCTGGTAGCCTCTTGAAAGATTACTGTTTTACCTTCTTTTCTGTACCTTGCCGATTCCCACTGATGCTTTCACATTCCTTATAGATCCAGCCTCCCCTTTATACCATGTACTGAGCGTTTGTAATGTGCCAGGCACTAGAAATATCAAAGTTATTCAGATACTTTCTCTACCCTTATGGAACTCACACCTTGGGTAGGCGAAAGATTTACAAACAAATAATACAATACCACAGTCTACAGCAGTAAAATGGTTGTTACTAGATATTGGTAAAATGCTCTGAAATCCTTGGAGATGGATACTTTCTTAAAATAGAAGATATTTTGAGTTTTACTTCTATCTCTGGAAATCTTATCTTGGGTAAGGACTGGAATAAAAAGAATAATGTTTTCACGCCTCCAATTCCCTGCCTCTGTAACTGAGATGGGGAGGTAAGGATGTAGAATAATATCTAGGTGAAACTTTCCACTCTGCATGTTCTTCCTCAAATAATTTTTGTCTCTCAAACTTGCCATGATACTAGGGGAAGGATGATGGAAGCTCATGCAGTCCCTGCAACCTGGGTAAGTACACATCCCTGGATCCAGATGGTTTCTCCCTTCAAAATAATTGCAAACAAGATTAAAACTGCAAGCAGGAACTATTCCAGCTGGCTTTTGGCTTCCTCTGATGTACACCCCTTGAATAAAGCAGTGGCAAAATTAGATTTAAAATAAGGAACATAAAAAACCTTATTACTTGTACCAGCTCACCTCAAGGTCCTGCTATGTGTGAAACCCTAAGCCCTGGCATTAGGGTAACTAAAAGCATCAGCCAGCTGGAGTTTGCACGTTATGAAATACAAAAATCTTAATAATAAGAAAAAGAAAACTTATTTTGAAGGTATACCTCCACACTGTCTCTGAGTATTTGAGTCTGCTGGAAACAGGAATCTGGAATAAAATAGAAATACAATCCAATAAATTCCCAAGCTGGAAAACCCTCATTTCTATTTCCTTACCTGCCATCAATCCATCTAAAAGAAATCACATAGCCACATTTTCCTCTAGTAAAGGAGACAAAAAAATATTGATCCTTCTTTGGCAGGCAGTTACTACTGACCA
>SJYC01123276.1:0-30703 GCA_006408675.1 Madoqua kirkii
AGTGTACATCTTTTCAAAAACAATGTGCCATTTTTTACTTAGACATCTCTATTCTTTTGAGACATTTTGTCTCCAAAATTTTGCTACCATAGCAAGACATATATGTTCTTCTTTTTGCATAATTATATTTTTGTTTATTCAGAGACATTTATTTGGAATAGAGTTTCAAAAGTCAAAATTCTGAGTTAAAGAATATAAAGATTTGGGGGACTCCATTATTTATACTGCAAAACTGGAGCATATATTATAGATAAGCATTTAAAGACATGTTCACCATGACATGGCTAATAACTTGAATAAAACTGAAATACAACTGTAAGACATTATTGAAATTTATTCTATCAGCTCTCTGGATTCTTGTTTGTTCACTGTCTTGTTCTCATTTATACATCAAATATCTAAGTTAAGGGACAAGCGATCTCTGGAGAAGTGAGTGCTATTTTGTAAAAAACAAATAAATTCCAAAAACAGCAACAGAAAAACAAAACCTTCACCAAATCATGCTTTTATGTTTGGTCTCATAGGTAAGACAATAAAAACTTTCTAATTTTGAGAAGATGCATGATTTTTTTCCTCTCCTTTATTAACCATGAGGTGAACTTTTTCAGTTATTACCATAGTTCTTTGATGAGTCATTTTTCTAATTACAGCTGGAACCCATCAGAAAGTACGTTAGAGAAATATCTTTGAGGCATCACCATATATGTGAAATTGGGATTAAATTCAACCACAAAGTAGCAACAGCTGTGTAAGTCACCTACTTAGATTTGTGGACTTTGCTGCTTTGGATCACCTTCTGATTGCACTCATTGAAAAATCATCTATCTTTTGTTCACTAACGTCTCTCAGCACAAACCTGGTTCCTCTCTCTACAGGTGTGCTACTCGGCTATTCAACAGGGCATCCTGGGCTGTGCTTCACATTGCACAGTCCTCTTCTCCACTCACCATCTCCTGTCTTAATATCTTCCGCAGCTCAAATTTTTAAGGCTCTTCTCCAGTGTACAAAATATTCTCTATATTCAGATTCATACCCTTAGTTGTTCTGTATGGTTAAGGCGGAGGACAAAAGGTATTTTTCTCTTGGAAGATAAGAAAGATTTTGGCTCTAATGTCACCAAAAAACAGAAAAATTGAGTGGTGTTTTTTTGGGTGGGGATAGAGGAATGTGGGGTGGGAGGAGGATTTGATGTCACTCAACGTGTCTCTTTCTTGGCCCAGATTTTGTTTCTGTTTACCCGTGAATGCATGCATCTTCCTTATATTATCTTCTTATCCATTTTAAGACTGTGTTACATTGCCTGGAAGCTCAGTTCTTCTTATAAGGCAAGCCTACTTTTCATGGTTCAGTGGTAAAGAATCCTCCTGCCAAGCAGGAGATGAGGTTTGATCTCTGGGTCAGGAAGGAATGGCAACTCACTCCAGTATTCTTGCCTGGGAAATCTCATGGACAGAACGACCTGGCAAGCTACAGTCTGTGGGGTCACAAAAGAATTGGACATAGCTTAGTGACTAAAGAACAACAGAACAAAAAAATTTCAGGGATGTTGTTCAGTTGTCAACAGAGAAGGGCAAGGGAGAACCAAACCTTTTATAATTAATGTCTTTATGGAAAATAATTTTATTTGGAAATAGGTCAAATAAATTCCCAAAGTACTTGTCCAAGCAACTCAACTTCTTTAAGCAATAATCTGAATAATGACAATAACCATTTATGAACTGAATAATTTTGTGACTTAGATTTTTGTATGGCTCTGGATTCTATCAGTGAAGAAACAGAAAGCATAATATGCAACTATCTTAATCCTACATTTGCAAATGTAGTTCTATTCTTTTGATTACTCATTGAACTAGAACTAATTTTAGAAAGAATTGAATCCAAAAAATTTTAAATGCACTTTTCTCCCCCCAGGGAATTGGTTCTGTTGACTAAAAAGCAACTTAAAGCTAATTTTTCTGAAATTGCCAAGCTGTCCATGGATATTAAAAATTTGCATCAGATCTGCTGTGAAGGAAATGCAGTAATATGTGTACTTGGCAGGGTAAGATTTTCTCTTTTCTTAAAACTCATCTCAAATTTTAAATATTTTTATTTCTTAATTAATGTTATAAATATTTATAAATATAATATATACCATATAAAGCTAAAAGAGTAATTATTACTTCTTAATATTACCAGTGGAATGATGTCTCCTCTCCTTTCTCTTCTCATGTAACTTCTTTTTTTCTTTCCTTCCCTCTCTCCCTCCCTCACCCTTCTTCCCTCCCTTTCCCTCCTTCCTCAAACTGTCTTACTTTATTATTTTATTCTTAAAATTTTAGAGTTGATTGTTAATTTCCTACCAAATTGTGATTATATTTCATTCATCTTTGAATCTCTGCTGCTGCTAAGTCACATCAGTCATATCCGACTCTGTGTGACCCCATAGACGGCAGCCCGCCAGGTTCCACCGTCCCTGGAATTCTCCAGGCAATAACACTAGAGTGGGTTACCATTTCCTTCTCCAATGCATGGAAGTGAAAAGTGAAAGTGAAGTCGCTCAGCCGTGTCCAACTCTTCGCAACCCCATGGACTGCAGCCTACCAGGCTCCTCTGTCCATGGGATTTTCCAGGCAAGAGTACTGGAGTGGAGTGCCATTATCTTCTCCTTTGAATCTCTAGCAAGTCCTATAATTGCAAGCTATACCTTGAGGCCTTATTAGCCTGGAGGGAAGAAGAAACCACAAAAACAAAGGTATGGCAACAAGGGGCAAGGGCTCGGGCATGGGCAACATAGAATTTATCTGCCCCAGGTTCCAATATAAAGTCTCAAAACCCCAGAAAAGGAATATATTGTATCTCTTAAAAACCCAATAAAGTGAAGTTGCTTAGTCATGTCTGACTCTTTGCGACCCGTGGACTGTAGCCCATCAAGCTCCTCTATCCATTGGATTCTCCAGGCAAGAATACTGGACTGGGTTGCCATTTCCTTCTCCAGGGAATATTCCCAACCCAGGGATCGAACCCAGGTCTCCCACATTGCAGGCAGACGCTTTAACCTCTGCATCACCAGGGAAGCCCTTAAATACAAGAATACAGTCTCTCAGAAAACCTATAGAGACACAGAACTTCAGATCTAAGTACTAACAAACATCAAAGATTTCAAGGGAGGAAAGGAAGCCAGGTTGAAAGAGGAAGGGGGAGGAGGCGGGAGAGGGGGGCACGAACCAATAAGGGTTTAATAAATTATAATCATATACAAGTCATATTCCTATCCATTCTGCAAATTTGAAAACTAATAGTTTTCATCACAATTAAAAAATAAAGCAGAAGCACAGTAAGAATAACATGATTTCAGAGAGAAATCCTTTTCTCTTAAGAGCAGTAAGCCCCACCTCCAACCATTTTAGTTTCATTACACAACAGATTCCTGGGTTGTTCAGTGGGGAAAGAATCTACCTGCAATGCAGGAGATAAAGATGTGGGGCCAATCCCTGGGGCAGGAAGATTCTCTGGAGGAAGGCATGGCAACCCACTCTAGTATTCTAGGCTGGATAATTCCATGGACAGAGGAGCCTGGTGGGCTATAGTCTATGGGGTCACAGAGAGTCTGGCACAACTAAGGACACAGGCAAACAACAGATTAAAGGATGTGGGTAACAATTGTAGTTAAAATAGAAAAATCATTGACTAGAACACTCAGTAGAATCCCTAGAATTCTTAGTCCTCAAATATTTACTTTGCCAGAACAGAGAGTTGGGCTAAGGCCATAGCTTTTCCTTGGCAGCTGTTGCAGTTGGCCATTGCTTGCTGAGGTCAGCGCCATGCTCATCTTGACCAGTTGTAGAGGCGGTGGCTGCCACTGTGAATTCCACCCTGGAGACAGACAGTGTGAAGTTGTTCCTTGGAGTAGTTTCTGTATGGCAAGCATCTCAACTGATACTGGAAGGAATTCTGTCCTGCACACTTAGAAGTCCTGCTGGCTCTTCAGGACAGCCTCTCAGACTTCTGTCTGCATGAAGTTTATGTGAATTTGGGGAGAAATTACAGGGAACTTTGAGGCCTATCTGTGGTTGTTAAAACAAGACAAAATTGCTTAATCCTTTAACACATAAACAATACCTATTCCAAGCTGGTAACTCTAGAACAGCTTCCATTATAGTCTGTCCTGTGACAGACATGGGATTCCCTTATAGCTCTGTCAGTAAAGAATCTGCCTGCAATGCTGGAGACCTGGGTTCAATTCCTGGGTCGGAAAGATCCCCTGGAGAAGGAAATGGGTTCCTTCTCCCAGTCCAGTATTCTTGCCTGGAAAATCCCATGGACAGAGGAGCCTGGTGGGCAACAGTTAATGGGATCACAAGAGTCAGACATGACTCAGTGACTAAACTATTGAAACCATGTGATAGACGTGCTGGAATGATCTCCAGTTATTTAATAGTATTGGCTAGCATTCTAACCAATATAAAATAACTATGGGTACTTCTGGCATTCCTGCCATATTGCAGACTGTAAAGGTAACAGGTTTAGAGTTATTGGCTTCACAAAGAAGTTGTTTACATGTAATTTTTCATCCTTTCTTAGAGGTCATTTTGCTTTGTTTCAGTTAGGGTGGATTCTGAACGTTAGTACATATTCTTTTATCTCCTAAAGATGATCATTTGATTTATATTGTTTGACTTATCCATTAGTGAATTATCTTAAAAGATTTATTAATTTTTGCCCATCTTTACATTGCTCAAGTCAATCTCATTTTACTCTAGCTCTAGCCTTTCTCTCTCTCTCTGCCTTTCCCTATGTATATTATACATATATAAGGCAAACTTTTGCATTTATGTTTAGATGTGAACTGATTTTGGCACTGTCTTTTTTGGCACATACTTTATCTGGCTTCGGTATCCTGTTATGCTCATTTCTAAGAAATGGATTAGAATTGTTTTCCTTTCGAATTCTCTGAAATAACTATTACTGTAACTTATCTATTTTATGAGGGTTTGTCTGTGAAGCTGGAACAGGGATGGAGGTATAACCTGGTGTGGCAGCTTCTCCATTTCTTCTGTTATGGATTCATTCAAATGTTTTCTCAGCTAATCTTCATTATTCATGAATTCTGTCCTTGTGATTCACCTATATGCCAAAATTTTTTTTGTAGCCCCCAAATCAATACTCACGACACTGTGTGGTCATTCCCAGAAACTTATACATGTTCAAAGCAGTGGAAATTTAAGTTGTCTGATGCACAAGTTTCCAGCTGCAATAGAACAAGTCAATGCTCTCCACCTTCCCGTTGTAGCTCTCGTGCCATAAAGAAATGTTCATTTAATGCCATGTTTTCTGCATTTCTGCGTTTTTTGTTGATGATTTAGCTGTTTAAAATGGCCCTGTATATAACAGTGAAGAATTGCCCAGCGTTCCTAAGCACAAAAAGCTGTGTGCGTTGTGCCTTGAAGAAAGACTATGTATTTTAGACAGGCTTTGTTCATGCATGAGTACCAGTGTTAGTGGCTGTGAGTTCAATGTGAATAAATTGCCAGTATTCAGTCGTCCCCCCTTACTTCCTGCTTTGCTTCCTAAGGTTTCCGTTAACCACAGTCAACTTCCATCTGAAAACAGAAAACAGAAAAGTCCAGAAATAAACAATTCCTAAGATTTAAGTTGTGCACCATTCTGATCAGCAAGATGAAATCTTGTGCCGTCTTGTTCCAGCTCATCTGGGATGTGGATCGTCTCTTTGTCTAGCGTTTCCTGTGGATTAGTCATGGCGGTCATGTAGGTCAGATTGGGTTCAAGTCACACCCCGACCTCAGTGCATACGCGCAGTGATGCTGGCCAAACGGAAGCTGTAAAGTGCATCCTTTTAGTGGAAAGGTGAAAGTCCTCCTTAATAGGGAAAGAAAACAATATCATATGCTGAGGTCACCAAGACCTATGGTGAGAACAAATCTTTTGTCTATGAAATTGTGAAGAAGGAAAAATAAATTCATGTTAGTTTTGTTGTCACACATGAAACTGCCAAAGTTTTGGCTACAGTTCATGATAAGTGCTTAGTTAGTTAAGACAGGAAAGGCATTAAAGTTGTACAATTAGGTATTTTGAGAGAGACCACATGCACATAACTTTTATTATATTATATTGCTACAATTTATTATGTTACTTTTGTTAATCTCTCACCATGCCTAATTTATAAATTAAACTTTATCATATGTATGCATGTACAGAAAAAAAATATAGAAGGTTTGGTACTACCTGTAGTTTTAGGCATCCACTAGGGGATCTTGGAATGTGGCCCCTGCAGTAAACAGGGGTGGGAGGATTACTGTATATTAAATAAGGAGTTTTTAAACAGAAACATACACAAAACAAGGGTTATGTCTTGATTTGTTGACGAACATGTGACCAGAGACTTGTAGAAACTTTGTCCTCTATTTCCTCTAGGGCAGATGATTCAATATTCACGAATTCAGTGTTTATAACTACTGTGAATAATGAGACTCAACTATCCTTATTTCTGTCAGGGCTCGAAATATACACTTTCCTTTAAAACTTCTCCTTCACTAGTATTTTCTCATTTAGAAATAGAGTTCTGCCTGACAATAGTATTATTGGATAACTAAAAACATCAATTATGTAACTATACCTCCTTATCCCTTTAATCAGTTTTGCAAAAAGATTGTTTAATTTATTATCCTTTCCCAAGATAGTGTTCTTGGAAAATGGAGTAAGACTACTCCAATCTTACAAATAGGTGGAGCCTAATCAGGAGTAATTTATGTCATTTCTTCTGTTGTTTTCCAGTTGCTAAGTCATGTCCAACTCTTTGCAGCCCCATGGACTGCAGCGTGGCAGGCTCCTCTGTTCTTCACCTGCTCCTGGAGTTTGCTCAGATTGATGTCTGTTGAGTCAGTGATGCCATCTAACTATCTCATCCTCTGCTGCCCCCTTCTCCTTTTGTCTTCCATTTTTCACAGCATCAGGGGCTTTACTAGTGTGTCTTTTCCAATGCCATTTCTTGGCTTGGCCTGTAAAATCTCCTGGCCAAAACACTCCCAATCTGAGGGCAATGTTAGAATCTATAGGTGGATGATGACAGAGCCTTTGCCAGCCTTGTTGCCAGCCTACTGCTCACAGGCCCATCGGCTCCTCTTTCAACAGGACTTTATTGAAACGATTTGATCCTAGTAAGCCACTGAAGGCAGCCTTGTCTCTGAACTAATGTAGGCATTCTCCCTATTGACCTCAACCTGACCCCATAATGCAGCTTCTACTTACCACTCTCAGATCTAGACTTTCAGTACATTCTCCTTCTTTCCTGATCCCTTGATCTTTATGTCAACTAAATATTGCCAGTAAGTTTGAAATATCCTAACCTATCATTTCCCAAGTATGCCATGGTCTTCACCTCTAAGACTCTTTATAGACCAGTATGGATACTTCTAGTATGCTTTTTTTCTCTCCATTTGTTTCCAGCTACCTTATATTTGTCATTCAAGACTGAAATCATTCAAGATCTTTACTCTTATCTTATCTAGTTGGGATTGCAATCTCTCTTTTCTCATTCAAAGTATAAAATATTTCTCTAACAATTTATTTTATAATGCATTATTTTGTTGTTGTTTAATTATTTAAACTCTCCAACTAGACCTGTGAGTTCCTTAAGTGTAGAGATTAGTTTGTTCATATACACACGTACTAATTTGCGTGTGTGTTCAATTCAGTCACTCAGTTGTGTCCGACTCTTTGCGACCCCATGGACTGCAACACTCCAGGCTTCCTTGTCTATCACCAACCCCTGGAGCCTACCCAAATTCATGTCCATTGCATCAGTGATGCCATCCAACTATCTTATCCTCTTTCATCCCCTTTTCCTCCCACCTTCAATCATTCCCAGCATCAGGGTCTCTTTCAATGAGTTGGTTCTTCGCATCAGGTGGCCAAAGTATTTCAGTGCCAACATCAGTCTTTCCAACGAATATTCAAGATTGATTTCTTTTGGGATGGACTGGTTGGATCTCCTTGCAGTCCAAACGACTCTCAAGAGTCTTCTCCAACACCATAGTTCAAAAGCATCTGTTCTTCGATGACCAACTCTCAAATCTCTCAACTCTCAAATCCATACATGACTACTGAGAGTCCAGCTCTCAAATCCATACGTGACCACTGGAAAAACCATAGCCTTGACTAGATGGACCTTTGTTGGCAAAGTAATGTCTCTGCTTTTGAATATACCATCTAAGTTGGTTATAGCTTTTTTTCCAAGGAGCAAGCATCTTCTAACTTCATGGCTGAAATTGCCATCTGCAGTGATTTTGGAGCCCCCCAAAATAAAGTCTATCACTGTTTCCACTGTTTCCCCATCTATTTGCTAAGAAGTGATGGGACTGGGTGCCATGATTTTAGTTTTCTGAATGTTGAGTTTTAAGCCAGCTTTTTCACTCTTCTCTTTCACTTTCATAAAGAGGCTCTTTAGTTCTTCTTCACTTTCTGCCATAAGAGTGGTGTCATCTACATATCTGAGGTTTTTGACATTCCTCCTGGCAAGCCTGGCATTTCGAATGATGTTCTCTGCATATAAGTTAAAAATAAGCAGGGTAACAATATACAGCCTTGATGTACTCCTTTCCCTATTTGGAACCAGTTTGTTGTTTCATGTCCAGTTCTAACTGTTGCTTCTTAACTTGCATACAGATTTCTCAGGAGGCAAATCAGGTGGTCTGGTATTCCCATCTCTTTCAGAATTTTCCACAGTTTGTTGTGATCCACACAGTCAAAGGCTTTGGCATAGTCAACAGGGCAAAAGTAGATGTTTTTCTGGAACTCTCTTGCTTTTTCCATGGTCCAGCAGATGTTGGCAATTTGATCTGTGGTTCCTCTGCCTATTCTAAAACCAGTTTGAACATCTGGAAGTTCACGGTTAATATATTGCTGAAGCCTGGCTTAGAGAATTTTGAGGATTACTTTAACTAGAGTGTGAGATGAGTAGAATTGTGCAGTAGTTTGAGCATTCTTTGGTATTACCTTTCTTTGGGTTTGGAATGAAAATTGACCTTTTCCAGTCCTGTGGCCACTGCTGAGTTTTACAGATTTGTTGGCATATTGAGTGTAGCACTTTGACAACATCATCTTTTAGGATTTGAAATAACTCAACTGGAATTCCATCACCTCCACTAGCTTTGCTTATAGTGATGCTTCCTTAGGCCCACTTGACTTCACATTGCAGGATGTCTGACTCTAGGTGAGTGATCACACCATTGTGGTTATCTGGGTCATAAAGATCTTTTTTGTATAGTTCTTCTGTATATTCTTGTCATTAGGAAGATTCCCTGGAGAAGGGAATGTCTACCCCTCTCCAGTATTCTTGCCTGGAGAATTCCATGAACAGAGGAGCCTGGTGGCCTATATTCCACGAGGTGGCAAAGAGTTGGGCACAACTGAGTGACTAACACTTTCACTTCTACTTCTAATATATAAGTAAATATGTAAGTGTAATGGTAACATTATAGTAATGTATATAGAAAATGACAGAGACAAAATGTTTTCTCAATTGGGATCCTAAAACAAAAACAATAGCAAGTGATAAAACTCTTTATTTGTATTTTGTTGGGCTAAACTTGAAAACAGTAATACAATCTGTCTTCCTTTAAGTTCTTTGAGAGCTGTGAGACTTGAGTAAGGTCAAGTAAAGAAGCTTTCTTATTAGAAAGAGTCAGTATAAACGGCCTTTCTGGTCTTTCAGTTTGCCAAGAAAAAAGCAATCTAAGGCCAAGTTTTTCTCTGCTTTTCTCAATAAAAATAAATATGTTCAGAATGAAGTCATCAACAATAACTGCTTCTCTTTCTGTTTTATAGAGTCAGCTTATGGACTACATCTGCTCCAAACAGGCTATTCTATCTAGCAAATTCACTCCATGCTGCGAACTGCCAGAACCGTTCCGAGGAGAATGCATTATCAACTCGGAAAATGATGGCAAACCTGATCTCTCACCCCTGCCCCTTCGCAGGTTTACGGAAGATCAGTCTGTATGCAAACAATTCACTGACAAGCAAGATTTCTTCCTACAAGAGTAATAAGGCATTTTGTAAAACCTTAATAAAGGGATATTGTATTTATGGATTCTTTGGGAGAAGTTGCAACTTGAATGATGTCAGAGGCTAGTCAATATCAGTCAGTGGTTAAATGGCCAAGAAGATATGCTCTGTGGAGTCCAAGGTGGCAGCTACTATTTGGTCTAGCTACTTGTGGCCATCTAGGAATGCAGGCTTTGGGTGGTTGGATCAACTGCATTTGGAGGGGAGTTGAAGGTCTCTTGAGTTCTAAATGTAGAGAACCAATATAGGAATTTTTAAAAAAACAAAGTGAGTGTCAAGTGTGTGCAAGCTTTGCTTTGAGAGACTCAGAGTCACGTTTAAGTAAGGACCTCAGATTAGTATGGCCAGCTCTTATGATTATTTAATACCTACTATCAAAGCCATTGCATAGCATTTCAAGATTAAAGAGATGGAATACTAACATCTCTGGTGCCCATTAAGAAGTACAACTTATTTGGGTCATAAAGCAAACTGATTTCAAGAGGCAATATTAAGATAGTATTATTGTGTGATTGAAATATATCCAAAGTCATTGTGTAAAGTATTATCTGGAACAACTAAATTCCAACAAAGCATAAAAATTTGAGTTTTCTTCAAAGTTTTCTGTTGAGTGACGTTAGCTCTATTTCTTCAATTACATTTGACATTGGCTTATAAAAGTAAATGTCACTACCTGAACTCACTTTCCCTAGACTTGCATTTGGTACTGAAAGAGTGGACAGGCACAACTTTGGGGAAATCACATTAGTCTGTGGGTTGGGAGACCTGAGTTCCAGTCTAATTCAGTCATGCATCTGCTTTGAAATGCAGTTCAAGCCATTTAATTTCTCCAGGCTTTTAGGTTCCAACTACAAGCAGGCAGTTAGATAAGGTCCCTCCTTAAGGCATTCCAACGGTCCCTCCTGCAATTTTATCGATTCTGAGAGTCCAAATTTCTCTTTCTTATAACCCAGAAGAAGGTATAGATTATGGACAAGGGCAAGATGGTGATTTAATACTTACAAAAATTGTAATATTTATAAAATCTAGCCTCAAAGGTCATTAGGAAAAATGTTTTCACCTACACAGTTGAAATGAATTTCTAGTAACAGCAAGGAGAGCCCCTGAGCCAAGAACTAAAGCTTATCCAAATGTTTTAGGATCAGGTTTGAATCTGCCCCTCCTGCTGTGTGACTTTGGAAAAATCACGTAACTTTATTGATTTGATTTTCTTATCTCAAAACATAGCCCGAAAATCCTCCCTGCCAGTCACCCAAAATGTTCAAAGACTTTAAAGTCAGTTAAAATATTGAATAAATTGCACAGACGGCTTTTGAAAGAAAAATATGACTTCAGAAACTTACTGTTTACTCTCTAATTTGCTTCATGTGGAAACAGGTTTCTTTATGAATACTCAAGAAGACACCCAGAGTTGGCAGTTCCAGTCATTTTAAGAGTGGATACAGTGTATCAAAGTTTACTGGGAAAATGCTGTAAATTAGAAAATCCTCTGGAATGCTATAGTCATGGGGTAAATTTCTTTTATAAAAACCTATTTCTCATATTTGTGGTGCGATTACAAATAGAGAAAAGTCCAGTGCTGTTAGTAGTGCCATGCTTATATAAGATAATTATGCATGTTCTGATTGCAAACGCTACACAGAAACTATGATTTCCGTCTAAACCAAAGGTCACATCATTACACAGCAGCAAATCTCTGTGTGAGTCACTGGCTTATAAATTCTGTGTTTTATGAAACATTCTCTATGCAATTTTCTCTTTTAAGGTTGCCTGGCCTGGTAGCAGGTAGCATGAAAGCATAGCCTATTAGGGTGAGGGAAGGCTGACCATTTCCACCAAGCAGGCCTGGACACTGTCCCTATTTCAAGCCAGAAATCTACTGTTGTGGGCAGTGGCTCCTGTTGCGCTGTTGACATGAAAAAGCAGGTGACCTTCCGAATCTCTGACCAGGTGATCTGTCATTCACAGGTTACCAGGAGCCAGGAGGTTCTGGCTTTTGTTATGCTAATAAGTGGCTTGGGCATTTACAGAGAGGTGGGGATAGAGGGTGAAGGTACTTCTTGTTCTGAGTCCAGGCAGGTACATCGGGCATCTTCTTGTTCTTGGAGAGAAAGCTAAATGAAGGTGATTTAGACCTCTGTAGGTTAACAGTGGTCCCCAACCTTTTTGGCACCAGGGACCCGTTTCATGGAAGACAATTTTTCCATGAACCGGCGTGGTGGGGCGGTGGGGGGAGATGGTTAGGATGATTCAAGCACATTACATTTATTGTGCACTTTATTTCTGTTATTATTATGAGGCTCCACCTCAGTCATCATGCACTGGATCCTGGAAGATCTGGTTAGCAACGTTTCAATGCATCACCTGTAGATTTCACAGTCACCCTTATTATGATAACAGCCCCTTATAGGAGGATGGGTGTTTAGAGTTTACAAAGTAGCTTTACAACCAGTGTCCTATTTTATCCTCATGGCAGCTTGGTAAGATAGGTAACGGCAGAAGTACTAGCTGCATTTTATAGATGAAAGTATTGGGTTTCAGAAGGTTCAAGTGACTAGTCCAGTGCCTCTCAGGCAAGAAGGTTTAAATCCAGACAAACAGTTTGCAAATTGGGTAAAATTTTTACTATTAAACACTGCTTATTAGGATCAGGTGGGCTGGGTCTAATTACTTAAAATGATAACCAGTGTTCCTAGCAAAGAGCTAAGTCTGCAAGGCCAGTTGTATCTTCCTACTGGGATTTTATTTGCACTGTTCAAGAACTTTTTCAATTTGTATTTAGCTCTGAGAATTCCATGTGATTTCCTTCAATGTGTATTTGTGGAGTGCTTCACATCTGGCATGTGTTTTTATTAAACTTTACTTCTTAATATGTATCTATATTTCTATATCTATATACATATCTCCATATCTGTACTGTTTACATAAAAATGTTGTGTTATTAAAAATAACCAATATATACACACATATTCTGATCAATTGAACTTTGATCTATAAATTACTTTTAAGGACCTCTTTGTGGCTTGATGAAAGACTAGCTTCGTACTTGTAAAATACGCCATTTAAACCCACAAATGAGTTCACATCAGAGGAAACTAAATATCAATCTGGTTGTCCCACTTTTTTTCTCCACAAAGTACACGGCCATTCCTGATATAGCAAAATGTGTTTTCTCAACATTTCCAAACTCACTGAGTAAATAAAACCCTGGGTTTAGTAAAACAGTTACATTAAACTATTACAGAAGATGATTTTGCAATCTAACCTCAAGTATACTGTCGCAATAATAGGCAAACACTGATTATCTTTATTTTTCAGGAAGGGATATTTCAAAGAGTGGTTCGTGAAAGCCATGAACGTGTGAAAAATCAGTGTGATTTACGTGAGAAATTAGGAGATAGTAACTTTCATGACAGGTATGCTTCTAAGATATTGTCCAGATTGTGCTTGCTGGTTTTTGTTAACTTTTGCTGCTAAGAGTTGCTAAGAGTCTATATTCAACCTTAAAACCTCAGAGGCCAAGGAAAAAATCAGTTCCAAATTAACCCAGCCATCCTTATCTTGATAAGATACTCAACTACATAACCTTGTGTGCTTTTACTTTGCTTTTTCGTCCAGTTTCCAGATTCCAATCAATGCCCAGAGGTTAGGGAGCCAGCAGGCCCTGACCCCCCTTCTGCAATCTCATAGGAGCCTCTACCTTTCACCTGTACATGTAGCTTGGGGTTTTGCCTGCAATTTGGAGTCAAGGCTTCAACAGAGATCTAATCTAGGGTTGCTTTGTCAGTTTCAAATCAGGTCACCACAGCACTACAGTATTTTCACCATCAATAGCGGAAATAAATGGATACCTTAGTTATTAGTCAGAGGGAGTGCACAAAAAGAAAACTCTGTGAGCAGAGAGCCTGGTAAATCCCATTTATGTCAAAGACTGTGTGCATGTGTGCTCTATCGCTTCAATTGTGTCCAACTCTTTGTGACCCTACGAACTGTAGCCCACCAGGCTCCTCTTTTCATGAGATTTTCCAGGCAAGAATACTGGGATTGTTTGCAATGCCCTTCTCCAGGGAATTCCCAACCCAGGCACTGAACCCAAGTCTGTCTGGGTCTCCTGCATTGCAGGTGGATTCTTTACACACTGAGACACTTGGGAAGCCCATGTTAAAGATTAAGTATCAAACCATTAGCCAATTTTCAGTAATGTTTAAGATCTTACTGGTATAGTCTACTTAGAAGCAGAGTACTGGGGAAAAATTCAGTTTGATACAGTGTCCATAATATTGAACTCAAATGCTGGAATAATGGAACCAGAGAAACTATTCTCACTTCAGACAGAATATTTGTTTGAATTTTCTTTTTTAACTATTGTGTTTGTTAATGCCTAGTTTAAGGATTAGACCCATGGCTCTCAAACTTCAGAGTGCATCAAAACAACCTGGAGGATTTGTTGAAACACAGCTCTCCTCTAGAGTTTCTGAGTCAGTAAATCTGGGATGGTGCATGAGAATACGTATTAATATTTCTAACAAGTACCCAAAGATACTGATACTGCCAATCCAGGGGTCATTCCTTAAGAAGCAGCTAGATTATTTCCCTAACTCCATTACAATATAAATGCAATAAATGACTCTGATATTCTATTGTCCTCAAGTCCAGTTTGTAGTCGTTCTCATTCAAATCTTTCCCTGAATTCCTCATTCCCCACCACTCTCCTAGTTCAGGCCACCACCCTCTCTCACTTGAATTACTGGCATGGTTTTCCTTCCCTGACTCTGCTTCTTGCCACCTCCAATTGATTCTTTATATAGCAACCATAATGATCTTAAAAGCATTGTAAAGCAGCCTCTAGAGTTAAGCTTTCTTCTTTCCCCTCTTCAACGTCCAATCCCCCCAGTTAAGAAAAACAAAACCTCACTTAGTGACTTTCTAAATGCTCCACTCTTACCTTTAATCCCCTTCACATGGGTCATTTTTAGTTATTGTCAGGCTCTCCGCTCACATGTCATTTCCTCTGGGAGGCCTACCTGACCTCCCTGGGATGGAATTAGATGCCATTCCATGTCTGCCTATAGCATTCTGTGTTCCTCTCATCACACTGAGTATACTGTTTTATCTCCCCAACTAGGGTGAGCCCACGAGAGCAGGAAATGTTTCCTGATCGCTGCTGTAGCTTCTGTTCCTGCCTATCACAGACAACCAAAACATGCCTTAAAGACCTGCACATATATTTATTTCAGAAGCTGTTTACTTAGAGTCTGATTTTACAGTCACCCACATTAGCTATCATACAATCCTTGATCCTATGTAGAAAAAACTGGATCAGAGTGGAGCAGTGTGTGATGTGGAAAGAGAATTCTGGGTCTACTGAAGAAGCCACTGGACCACTGAGATAGGAACTAAAAGAAAAGACTTATGCCCAGTTTAATAACTTGCTCATCCCACATCAGAGGCAAATATCAGATGATGACACACACTTTGTTCATTTGAGGCACAGAGTCATTGCCAGGCAGGAATAAGGAAACATTCTTCTTTCAGGCTCGTAGTCCTTTATACGAAGAAAGCCCCACAGCTGTCTGCTCAGGAGCTGATTGCACTCACGAAGAACATGGCAGCTGCAGCCGCCAAGTGCTGCCCACTGAATCAAGAGCGCCAGTTTGTCTGCATGGAGGACTCGGTAAGCATGTCCTTGGCTGCATATTTGCCTGTCGAGGGAAGTTCTGAACTCCAGGCCCCAGCAATCAGTCTCGTGTCAGTGGACACATCTGTGTCACTGCTGCTGCTGCTGCTAAGTCGCTTCAGTCGTGTCCAACTCTGTGTGATCCCATAGACGGCAGCCCACCAGGCTCCCGCATCCCTGGGATTCTCCACTGGCCCCTAATAATTCTGTCCTTGGGAGAATTTCTTTCTAGTCGGTTCATGCCAATTGTCTTTGATTGACAGCAGTGGTAAGACTGTCACTTTGCAAATATGGGATGTCAGATTCATCAGACCTTTGCCTGGATCATATCTCAAGATCTATTCCTTGGATTTTCAAGTCAACAAAAGTGATTTTGCTGATTTCAGACTAACTCATCCTAATCAAAAATGTAGTAAAAAACAGCCAGTTCTCCTCTGTGTATCTCCTTACCCACACAATTATCATACCCACAACACCTTCAGCATCAGATGTGTGAGTATTTTTTTCTGATAAAATATAATTGTTTTGGTTGCAGATTTAAAATTTTTATTATCTAGCTCTGTCTTCCTTTTATTTTAAATTTTTATTAACCATCATGCCTTCCTCAGGGAACTTGTGGTTTATATTCCTAAAGCCTTGCTTTTAAGTGATTTCTTTGGTTACCGTGAAAATAGAGAAACTTGTAAACTGAATGCTGATGCTCCGTGGTTTCAGCCACTTCCTCTCCACATACATAAGTGACAGGGTACTTGTGTAGTCATGCTCAGCGGGGCATAGAGCAGGCTTGAAGTCAGCATTAGAGTAAGTATCAGACACCGCCATGGGAGCAAGGCAAGGTGACTGACTGTTCAATAGGAGACAAGAAAATTAAAGAGGTAACTGAAAAAAGAGTCAGGGATTCCTTTCACCATTCATTTATTCATTTTTTCCAATAATTCAACAAATGTTTATACAGGATTTGCCATATACCAAGTTTGATGGTGGTTACCAATGTTTAGTTATAAAACATAGAAACACATTGGATTTGAGCTTTTTAAATAAGAAATCCAGTCATCAATCTTATATCTGGATCAAATTAGCAGTTGTGTTGACCAGAGGCTTGATTTTAACTTGATGCTGCATAAAGAACTCCTGCCTCACTCGTCTGTAAACTGGGCTGGGAAGGAATCTGAGAGGTGGGGTCCAAGGGAATTCACTTGGAGGATAATAGGAAGGTGGAGCTCAAGGCTGAGAACTAGGCTTCACCTGACACTCTTGCTCTTTCCCAGATGATAAAATTCAGGCTGAGTTTAGCAAAAACTGGAATTTGAGAATTGTTTTCTATGGATTAAAAAAATAATGCTAATGACCACAAAACTTATGGCTCTTATTGAAATTCTTTCCTGGGGAAGGCAAAGTTAATTCTTGGAGCTTTATGCAGAAGGCACGCGGCGGAGCCCGTCAGTGCTGCTGTGGGTCACTGCTGTGATGTTCGTATGCCTTCAGAAAGCCTTGCTTTGATGACCTGCAAGCCGATGGAACTTACATTTCTCCACCTTTATCCTGTGACCAAGTCATCAGCCTTAAAGAGGACTTGTGCAAAGCTCCAGAGGAGGAATTACGAACTGAAAAGCAAAAGTAAGGATCTTTTTTGTACACACAGCAACAGCAATGACATATACACAATTAACTGAAATCACTCCACCTCCTGACAGTGGGACAGCTTCCCCTTCAGTGCCCACCCTCTCTTCCCACTCCCCTCACAGGCTCCGCATCTTGTCCTAGGGAGAAAGGAGACTGGGCCTCATAGTTGTTTCTCCCTCGAGATCAACAGAAGTGCTAGCTTTCTTCTAATTAAGTTATTTACTCTAAGACTTGCTCTTGCAGGGTCTAAATATTATTAGTCCAAGAATATCATCTTTCCATTCTTGGGGTCAGCAAGCACAAGGTTGTCACTGGCTCTATCACAGTACTTAAAATTCATAAACCAACCGACACTTGAAGTCCTTTCTTAGCTCCCAAAGTGAACTGATCACAAACTAGTCTTTAAAACTTTTCAGTAAGCATCTGATGATCATTGTAACAGTTAACCATTCTTCCTTTAGTCTCCGCTAATGTGAGCATATAATACTTTACTTTTAGAGTTCAAGATTTGCTCTCCCTTGAGGAAATTTTCTGGTACAAATAGGCATCCTTTATATATGTCATCTTACCAAATCCTGACCACAGATTTAGAAGGTAGATAATATTATTACCCCATTTTAACTGTGAGGGAATTAAGGCTAAGAAGGCAAGAAGAACTGGTATGAGATCATGCAGTAGGGAAATAAGTTGCTGAACTGGAATTGAAACCCAGGCTATTTGCTCAGAGCACATATGCTTAACAACCAACATGTGGCTGTTAGTATGTCCTTGTCAAAGGGTTATAATGCTGGTTATAATTTTTAAAACGTGAAACTGTTCATGTAAAGGCTAGATAATAAAAAGTGTGAAATACTAGGAAGCATTCCTGTAGCATTAACATAGAGACTGATAATGTAGAGATTTTTAGAATATTCTGGGAAAATACGTACTGGGAAATAAGAGCCAGGCTGGACAAAGCCCTCCACTTCCTGGGAAATGGTAGGGGCTCTCTCCTATATAGTTCTGGCTGACTGTCAAAGCATAAGGCCACATACATATGAAAAGAAAAAAAAAGAGATTCCTGGAAGGAAAAGACAAAATTCAGCATGATTATAAAGAGAAAGCAGAAATAAAGTCATGCAATAAGACAGAGAAAATAGAAACAGGATGCTGGTTCAAGAGAAAAGAATTTAAAATCCAGTGAAGAAAAATACAGGGTTGAAGGGTTAAGACTTAAGATAGAAGAGTTAGACGTACTATAGTTAAAACTTAAGATTAGAGTGTGCTTCAAATGAAAGGATGGATAGATGTAATGAAAATAAAAGATCAATATCATTGAGATGAAGAACCGGAAACAATTTGGTGTTGAGGATTAAAAACAGGATCTAAGATTTTAAAAGGTAAATTGAAAAATTGAAAACCGAAGGAATACATAGAATTAGGGGAATTTTTAATAAAGTAAGGTTGAGAGGTAGAAAGATGAGGAGGTGGAGGTGGGAGGAAGTGGAGAGGAGATAAATCCACTGCAAGCGGATCAGGAGTACCTGACAAGTTATGGGGCATTTGGCGTCTAGCTTCCAAATGTCACAGAGTCCCCAGCTATGGAAAAGGCAGCTTTTATATTCAGAGTGTCAAGGAAAGGTAACACGATGCTGATACCTCTGTTCTAAATCTCATTCCCAGACTTGCATTCTCATAATGGAAGCCTTTTTCCCCACTTACCTATCCTAGATCACTGTTTCTCCTTGTTTAGATAAGCTGCTCTGTCTGCTCTGGAGGCTCAGTGGTCCCTCTGTTGGTGGCTCTGGGGAAGTGCATGCAGAAGCCAGCTGCAGTTCAGTTCAGTTCAGTTCAGTTTAGTCGCTCAGTCATGTCCGACTTTTTGCGGCCCAGTGAATCGCAGCACGCCCGGCTCCCTGTCCATCACCAACTCCCCGAGTTCACCCAAAATCATGTCCATCGAGTCAGCGATGCCATCCAGCCATCTCATCCTCTGTCGTCCCCTTCTCCTCCTGCCCCCAATCCCTCCCAGCATCACAGTCTTTTCCAATGAGTCAACTCTTCCCATGAGGTGGCCAAAGTACTGGAGTTTCAGCCGTAGCATCAGTCCTTCCAAGGAACACCCAGGACTGATCTCCTTTAGAATGGACTGGTTGGATCTCCTTGCAGTCCAAGGGACTCTCAAGAGTCTTCTCCAACACCACAGTTCAAAAGCATCACTTCTTCGGTGCTCAGCTTTATTCACAGTCCAACTCTCACATCCATACATGACCACAGGAAAAACCAGAGCCTTGACTAGACAGACCTCTGTTGGCAAAGTAATGTCTCTGCTTTTGAATATGCTATCTAGCTTGGTCATAACTTTTCTTCCAAGGAGTAAGTGTCTTTTAATTTTATGGCTGGAATCACCATCTGCAGTGATTTTGGAGGCCCCAAAAATAAAGTCTGACACTGTTTCCACTGTTTCCCCATCTATTTCCCATGAAGTGATGGGACCAGATGCCATGATCTTCGTTTTCTGAATGTTGAGCTTTAAGCCAACTTTTTCACTCTCCTCTTTCACTTTCATCAAGATGCTTTTTAGTTCCTCTTCACTTTCTGCCATAAGGGTGGTGTTCTCTGTATATCTGAGGTTATCGATATTTTTCCGGGCAATCTTGATTCCAGCTTGTGCTTCTTCCAGCCCAATGTTTCTCATGATGTACTCTACGTATAAGTTAAATAAGCAGGGTGACAATATACAGCCTTGACCTACTCCTTTTCCTATTTGGAACCAGTCTGTTGTTCCATGTCCAGTTCTAACAGGATTGAGGAGAGCACGACAGTTCAGTGTGTCTGACGCCTAGGTGAGAGAGAGGAGAGAAATTCTGGGGATTGAGACTTGAGGGGCAGGGAGGAGCCAAGCTATAAAGACACCTGCAATCCCAAAGCTTGTGAGGAAAGAGAAGAAGGGTACCTATGAAGGAGCCTGCCTACCTCCTCTGTGTTCTCTATTATTGTTAAATCTACAGCTCAGATCCTCAGGGAAGTTATAAAAATGCTCATCCATTATTTATGGAATGAGTAAATGGGTAAATAGGTAAGAAGTTGTTACAATGTAACATTTATTGTGGGAATGAAGGAGAAAGGAGACAACGGTTGGAAACAACCAATAATTTGAAACAGACAGTTGCAAGTTGTGCTATTACTATAATTATTCATTATCTTTGCCATCATTTGATGAAATAATTAAGATAATTACTCATATTATTTTTGCCATTAATGTACTGAGTGCCTTCAGTATGTCAGTAACTGTACTCAGTCTTTTAACAGTAATTTTTGGTCTTCACAAAAACCTTGCAAAGTATTGCTTGTTGTTGTTCAGTCACTAAGTTGTGTCTGACTCTTCGACTCCATGGACTGTAGCCTGCCAGGCTCCTCTGTCCATGGGATTTCCCAGGCAAGAATACTAGAGTGGATTCCGTTTCCTTTTCTGGGGGATCTTCCCGGACCAGGTATTGAACCTGTATCTCCTGCATTGGCAGGCAAATGCTATAGGTGTTCAAATTCTCTTTTTGTAGATGAGGGTCAGACAGATCAAGTATTTTACCCATCATCAGACACACTAGTGAGTCAAGGACCTAACTTGAACTGAATTAAGTTTGACTGCAAAGTTTGTGCCATTTTCCTTACCCTGGAAGGAAAGAGAAGTCCAGATTTTGCATGAACTTGTGGTAAACCCTCTGCCCCTCCTGTACTAGCTCTGGCTACTTAGAGTTCTAAATTCATAGAAGCCCCAGTAGGTGCTGGGAAATAAGGTAGTTTCACTATGTAGGTACATGTGGTAGTTAGTTTTTGTAGCCTGGGACTGAAGCTATCCTGTGCTTTCATAGGTTGGTCAGTGAATTTCAGCATCATGAGCAATACTGGTTCTGTGGGAAAATATATTCTGGGACAAAATTCACCAAAATTCTAGTGGAAAATAGCCTATATTTTTCACTTTGAATAATCAAT
The DNA here is from genome assembly GCA_006408675.1 of Madoqua kirkii. Taxonomy (NCBI): domain Eukaryota; kingdom Metazoa; phylum Chordata; class Mammalia; order Artiodactyla; family Bovidae; genus Madoqua; species Madoqua kirkii. The sequence continues at coordinate 21,338 of SJYC01123276.1, forward strand.
GTGTTAAAAACTGGTAATTATTATTCAAAGATAGTATCAACTGTTTTGACTATGCATCATACATAACTGCACAGACTTGAATGATACAGAGACACAAGGCAATGTTTCCTCTCAAGTGGGATCAAGTTTAGGTCTAATGGGAAAGTTGAATATGTGTATACATCAACTATACTTTAATAAAAAATAATGTAGAAAAAGGTCAAGTATGTGCAGAACAGTTGAATAGGAAAAGAAATACTTATTGTATTTCTTTGTAAAATTTTGTTATATTTTATTTTTAAAGTAATACATAATCACTGCAGAAAATTTAGAAAATACAGAAAAGAGAAGAAAATCGTAATACTTTTATTCCAACACTGCAGAAATACCTGTAATAAATATATATGCAGTGTAGGAGTATAGAATGTCATACACGTATACAAGTCCAACTCCCGTGGTTGCCCTCCGTCCCTCCATCTATGGTTTGAATGCTTAATAATGCAAGCTTTGCACACTCATGCTACTCCCTGCTTATACAGAGCTTCAGTTCCAGCAATATCTCTGAGTCCTCAGGGGAGCGGTTCGGAAACTCCTGTCGCCTCACTTCCTGAATTCTCCAGGCATGGTCCTCGGCCCCACTCCTGCACAGGGAGTGGGATCAGCCACTGGGATCAGCCACGCTCTCCAGGTGCTGTGGTCTCCTGTTCAGCTGCAGACTGCATCCCTTTCAAGGGGTGACAAAGCTGTTTATGTTTTGTTGTTCAGGGAAAAAATAATACCTTCCCCAGACTCCAGGACTGTACTTGTTTAGTCAGTGTTGTGGGAGAAGGCAATGGCACCCCACTCCAGTACTCTTGCCTGGAAAATCCCATGGATGGAGGAGCCTGATGGGCTGCAGTCCATGGGGTCGCTAAGAGTCGGACACGACTGAGCGACTTCACTTTCACTTTTCACTTTCATGCACTGGAGAAGGAAATGGCAACCCACTCCAGTGTTCTTGCCTGGAGAATCCCAGGGACGGGGGAGCCTGGTGGGCTTACAGTCCATGGGGTTGCACAGTCAGACACGACTGAAGCGACTTAGCAGCAGCAGCAGTTGGTGTTGTGTTAGAGCTGCTTGTGACTTAATGGTGTGCAGGACTTCAGTGAAAGTACTCACACAGCCCCCTTTCAAAGCACTGTCCTGATTCCACATAACTCAGAATCGAGTCTAATGGAGGCCCAGCTGGGGCACCGCTGAATTACTCCTGTCTTCTGTGCCCAGGCCTTTCTTTATGGGCGGAAGTCTGTGAACCTGACTTCTTGTCTCAGAATAAGTTCTCATAAGTGGTTCTCAATCCTCAAGTGCTTTCTGAGAGGGAAGCTCACTGCACTGGCTTGTTATATTTACCTAAAACTATACTAGGCCCAAGGAGTTGAAACTACTCCTACAAAGTGGAGATGACACAGAGCTTTATTTTAAGGAGGTGACAGAGGGCAGTACATTAGGTTGCATTTATAAATTATCAGCACACTGTCTGAAACCTAGCAAATATCAACACACTCAAAAGATGTTGGCTGTTTCATTGTTGTTTTTTTTTTAATGTAGTTAAAAATGTAATGTACACGTTAGTCTTCAAAACAGCCATTTTAATGGTTTTTTAATATTCCAGTGTGTGGGTACAATGGTGGCTCAGCAAAAAAGAATCTGCCTGCAATTCAGGAGAGGTGAGCTTGACCCCAGAATTAGGAAGATCCCCTAGAGAAGCAAATAGCAACCCGCTCCAGTATACTTGGCTGGGAAATCCCATGGCCAGAGGAGCCTGGTGGGCTTACAGTCCATGGGGTTGCAAAAGAATCGGATATGACTTAGTAACTATATGACAACAAGAACACGTGGGTACAATAATAAATTTGTTCCCTGTTGCTGGGCATGAAAATTGTTTTTAATTCCTAAGTGTCGTAAATTGTGGCAATGAATATTTTTGTACATATGTCTTTGTCCTTTCTCTGATTTTTTTTTTCCAGATTCCCTGGCTTAGACTTAGGGGTTCACATGGAGTTAGTTAGAATCTCCTAGTCCTTTGTGTTTTGCTGGTGCTCAGAGGATACAGTGATTGTGTGCTTCTCAAACCCACCTCATATTGTATTAATAATAGTTTTTGAAAAGAAACTTGGCTTGTGTTTCCTTTTTCTTTTCAGCCTTTCCGATGGTCCACTTTCATCCATTATCAAGGTAGGGCTAGGGTGGAGGCGGGAGAGGGTAGAGCTGAAATTGGAAGATCAGTGGCATGTTCAGAGGGCCATCCAGTTAAGCTAAGTATCTGTCTGATTGTTAAGATGGGATCAGCATTCTACGGCCATCTGGCCAGGGCTGTTTTTGTGGGTCCTGTGGGCACCACGTGGATAAGCCAAGCCTGGGAGCTGCAGAGGGCCCCTTGGCTTCTCCGTTGTTCCCAGCTGCGCTCCTGCTTCCCTGCCTGGGCCGCAGCTTGCTTTGCCCAGTGCCTGTGGTGGGGTCACATACAAGTTGGAGACTTCACTGTGGACGACTGTCAGGCAGCAAAGGCTTGGTGGCATCTCAGGCCAGGAGTCAGGTGACTCAGAGTCACCTTGCTTTGGGCCAGCTGCCTGCACTGAAACCTCAGGGAGAAGAGAAGAGCTTGTCACTGGGCTGGACACTGAGACTGACTGGACTGGACACACCTGCTCTTCTGCTGGCTGGTCCTGCTGTTGGCAACTGGCACAAACTGTGTCTGCCAGTCACCCAGGGCAGTCCAGCCTAGAGGTGGGGTGGGGCTGGAGTTCTCTGTCTTGTGATAGAAGACTTATATAACATCCTTAATTTTGCCTCTTGGTAGAAAAAGCCTAAAATATTAAGATTTGTTGGATCCCTGGTTTAGAGTGTCATAGAAATAGCTACTTGAAGCTTTGAGATATTTTTAAATTATACCTATTGAAGCACAAATTTCAATTTGAATTTGAAAATGAAGACCAAGCAAAGGTTTTTTGGGAAGTAAGCAATAAAATATGGATTAAGGTACATTTTCCCTACTCTTACACCTTGTTTTCTTTGTAGTTAAATCTTTCTTGATCAGAAAAAAAGACATATTTTATTAAATGGACAGACACCAGGTTATAATTTTGAATATTCAAAGTGATTGAATCACTGACATTTATATGGTTGTTGGGAAACTGTTCTGTAAGAGACATCTGAGCTGACTGTCGAACTACTAAAGTTTCAAATTACTACATTGGCTTTATCATTGCTGCTGCTGATGCTGCTAAGTCACTTCAGTCGTGTCTGACTCTTTGCAGCCCCATGGATGGCAGCCCACCAGGCTCCCCTATCCCTGGGATTCTCCAGGCAAGAACACTGGAGTGGGTTGCCATTTCCTTCTCCAATACATGAAAGTGAAAAGTGAAAGTGAAGTCACTCAGTCATGTCTGACTCTTAGCGACCTCATGGACTGCAGCCTACCAGGCTCCTCTATCCATGGGATTTTCCAGGCAAGAGTACTGGAGTGGGGTGCCATTGCCTTCTCCATTATATATGTTATCTCCCTGTATATGTTATCATTAATAACATAGGATCTCCCTGGTGGCTCAGAAGGTAAAGTGTCTGCCTGCTGTGCGGGAGACCTGGGTTCGATCCCTGGGTTGGGAAGATCTGCTAGAGAAGGAAATGGCAACCCACTCCTATAATCTTGCCTGGAAAATTCCGTGGACTGAGGAGCCTGGTGGGCTACAGTCCATGGGATCGCAGAGTCGGACACGACTGAGCAAATTCACTTTCACTTATTAATAATGTATAAAAGGCCCTCAACATCCAGGTGTGTTATATATGCAATATTTATTGGGAAGTTAGATTTTTAGGGTAAATGTTGTTCACAGAAAATACTATAGGAAAAGCTAATATATTGTAAAACCTATTTTCTACCCAATGTTATAAAAATAGGGAAAAGTATGTGTCTTAGTAATAATTACATAAAGATAATCAAATTTACTATAATAGGTATATTGATGAGATGTGCTTGAATAAAAATATTGAATAAACATGCAGATGGAGACAGACATTGTGAAAACTGAGAACATCAGGTCATTTTCAGATCCTGTAAACTTGAGAGTGAGAGCTATGCAAAGGCGTGGGTGGTGTGCAGCTTTCAATAAGTAAGGCAGGTTTGCAAGCTGGCCTTCTAGAACTCAGTGAGTGCTTGTGTTTTTTTTTGCCACTCATTTCTTATTCAGACTCCTCAGCAACCTTGTGAAGCAGAAACTAAATGCAGCAGAGGTGCAGTTCCAATCAATTATTGTGGATTTTGCTCACCTGGTGGAGACGTGCTGCCAAGCAGAGAAAAGTGAAACATGTTTCCAAGAAGAGGTATCCCTGTTTCCTTGTTTATTCTATTAGCATTCTTTGGGATTATTAAGTTTAAAAAAAAATTCTCTGTTCTAGTCATGAATGGATTGAGAGAAAATCATAGTCTCAGTGGACTGGTGTAACTAAGTATTTTGGTTGAAGATACACTAATATTTATGTTCATTTGCAGAAACTAGGTGTGTTAGACATGAAAAAAGATAAACAGAAAGTTACTGATCTCAGATGAACTGAGATGTTTCAGATTGGGGGTGGGGGGCAGAAGGATGAGCAAGACTCTGGTCATTGTAGAGAAAAGGTGTCTGTGGAAATACAGAGAAAACAAATAACAACTTTAAGGCCTGTCTGGGCAAGCTGTAGCTTTGTTTTAGAAATTTCTGGGGGCACAATCAGAAAGAGTCACTAAAGGTAGTTTGGGGCTTAACTAGGAAACCAGGTGAAAAGGATTGTATTTTCTCAGTGGCAGGTCATTAGAATAGGGGGTTGAAGGATAGAAAGAGAAACTACGATCAGAAAAAAGTGTCTGTGCATATCCACTAAACTGACTACCAGGTGACTGCTTTGTGTTATCAATCTAATTATATGCAGTTAACAAGCAAATGACTTTTCATAAGATGGTAAAGTTGTGTGACTTAAATTTCTAAGACTATCATGGTGATCCTATCACTCTGAGGCACAGAAAATTCATGTAAATTCATGGAGCGGACCTGGAATGGTCATTCTCCTGCAGATGTGACATGAGAAACAGAAATTTGGTTATAGTAGTTTATAGTGTCTGAGTAGAAGAATCCAAGTATATGGTTAAAAATATGTATATAATAAAGGAGCCTTTACAGTCAAAACAGGTTGAGGCTAGTTAAGGCTGGGGTTTAGCAATGGCCTAGGGGAACATTTTCACAGGTAACAATTTTCACAAATGCCTTAATTACCTCCAGTGGCTCTTTTCTGGGCTTCCTTCATAGCTCAGTTGGTAAAGAATCCAGCTGGCTCTTTTCTACTTTTTCAACTAAATTGTACATGTGCTTATGTTATCTATAGTCTAAGCCAAAGAACTGGTGCTTTTGAATTGCGGTAGGAGAAGACTCGTGAAGTCCCTTGGTCCGCCATGAGATCAAACCAGTCAATCCTAAAGGAAATCAATCCTGAACATTCATTGGACGGACTGATGTTGAAGCTGAAGCTCCTTTACTTTGGCCATGTTATACGAAGAGCTGACTCACTGGAAAAGACCTTGATGACGGGAAAGATTGAAGGCAAAGGAAGAAGAGGGAGGCAGAGGATGAGATGGTTAGATAGCATCAACGAACATGAATTCCAGCAAACTCCGGGCGATAGTGAAGGGCAGGGAAGTCTGGTGTGCTGCAGGCCATGGCGCTGCAAAGAGGCAGGCACCACTTAGTGACTGAATAATAGCCATGATCTGTGACTCAGCTGGTAAAAAATCCACATGCAGTGTGGAAGACCTGGGTTTGATTCCTGGGTTGAGAAGATCCCCTGGAGAAGGGAAAGGCTACCCACTCCAGTATTCTGGCCTGGAGAATTCCATGAACTGTATGGTACGCGGGGTGGCAAAGAGTTGAACACCATTTTAGAGCCTTTCACTTTCACTTTCATAGCCTTGTCAAAAAGGTAGTCAAACTACCACCCTCTGGCTAACTTAGCTTCACTCCCTATTTATGTAAATAAGGTTGTGTGGGCACACAGCCCTGCCCATTTATTTACATGTTGTCTGTGGCTGCTTTTTACAGCAGCAGAATTGAATAGTTGTAAAATTGAGTAGTTGTGACAGAGACTGAATGAACTACAGAGTTCCAACTGTCTGGCTGTTCACAATAAGAACTGCCATCTATGGGGTCGCACAGAGTCGGACATGACTGAAGCGACTTAACAGCAACAGCAGCAACAGTGAGAAGTTGGAACCAAGGACAGTGACAAAAATAATGAAGCAATTAAAAAGTAACCTATTTATGAAAAGAAGTGAAAGAATTTGGGGGCATTAAGTAAAAAAAGGTAAGACTGGAATATTAAAAAATAACTTTATGTTATATGAATAGGCTTAGCCAAAAATATAGGACTATATAATCAAAAATATAAAATATAGGAATATAATATCTTGGAATCTTATCAGCAAGAATTTGTGTTACTCTGTATGTGTCTCTGTTTGTGGAAGAGGCCTAGGTTTGACTGTAGTGCAAAGGAATAATTCCTAGTAGCTTTGGGAGTCTCCAAAGTCCCCAAAAAAGTCTTGTGTGTGCTCGGTTATGTCCAACTCTTTGTGACCCCATGGACTGTAGCCCACCAGGCTTTTCCGTCCGTGGAATTTTCCAGGGAAGAATATTGGAGTGTGTTGCTGTGCCCCCTCCAGTGGATCTTCCCAACCTGGATCTTCCCAACCCAGGGATGGAATGAGAATCTCCTGTGTTTCCTCCACGAGCAGGTGTATTCTTCACCACTGTGCCACTTGTGAAGCCTTAGAAGTGATGAGGCTTACCCAATTAGCAGTCTGTAGATTTTCTAGTTACACTAACTGCTGCAGGGACCTACAGGCATTTTCTTTGTTTGAATAGTAAATTATGTGAACCTGTTCTTCCTGCTAAAAGATAAAGTGGGCAGGCTTGAAGATTGCCTTTCTAGCTATGACTGGTGGGAGGATAAAACATTTTTAAACAAGATGGAAGACATTCTGAGAAGTAAGCCAGAATGCAGGAAAATTCTAGGGAGAAAAAAGTGAGCTGAAGTTAATGTTAGAATGTCAATAAGAATAAGGATGAAACAAAAAGACGGAATAAAATAAGAAACTCAGCCATACAAGGTGAATTTGAATCTTCTAAAGAAAAAGAATCTCATATTTCATGAAGTAATAATGTGAATTGCAGACATCAGCAGTTTTAAGAAGAAAAATACTCAGGTCAGAGGGAAATGATAATTATAGCCTGCGATAATTATCTGTCAGCCAACAGAATATAACACAGAAAAAGGTTAACAAGAATTAGCAGAAATTTGGGCAGGTTGAAATGATAGTTTGAAAAATAATATATGAAATTTAATAATAAAAAAAGCAGTGCTCTGCTTTTAGCTGTGACTCAACACAAGTTCATGTGAAAAGACTTGCTGTTTTAAGTAGCCTCTGCTTACAGTTTGATGGGTCTGCTATTAAAGCTACTGCAATCTTGGGATGCATTTCTGGAGGAAAAGCAAGGATCAGAGTAAGCAATGTGATATCTCGATCATAGGGATAAAGTCATTCTGAGATACTGTATTTAGTTTCTTTTATAAGTAATACATGAACATGAGTAAAGCAAGAGTTCAGACAGAAAAGCAGGGTACATTTCCCATTCCCAAAAGATAAGCAATTTAAATCTTCCCTATTAGTACTCCTAGTGATTAGTGTTATTACTTTAGTAACTTCTTAAAATATTGCTATCACTTAAAGAATATAGTGTGTTTACACTGGGTTCAACAATACCACTCATAGACTTTTAATATATTTTTAGGTAAAGTGTTTTTCTTTTATTGATTATATTCTTCCTTGTTTCTTACACTTCAGTCAGCATCTAGTGATTTTCCACAACATAATTAACATCTAAATTTCCTTAATTTCTTTGCCAGCTTTCCTTTTAAAAGCTATGCCATTATCTCCACACACTCTAGGTTTGTTTATCCTGCTTTGTTAATGTAAGATGTATGTGTGCTAAGTTGCTTCAGTTGTGTCTGACTCTTTGCCACTCCAAGGACTGTAGCCCATCTGGCTCCTCTATCTATGGAAATTCTCCAAGCAAGAATACTGGAGTGGGTTGCCATGCCCTTTCCAAAGTGCAAGGAGTATACAGTTTGTCAATAGGTTGATGCTAACAACTGGAAACCAATAAATAGTATATTCAATAGTGTGTTTAACTTTAATGTTATTTACAGCCATACGGTGAATGGATTAGTTCAACAACTTATCTGGTATTGCTTAAAAAATACCGATATTAAATGAAGTCTTTTTTCTTATTGTCAAATGCAGAAAATATGCCACATTTGTTTAGTTTTACATATTTGGACTATGATTTCCTAATACATCCTTCTTTCTTGAGAGGCTCTAATTACCTTTCTTTTTCCATATTGCCAAGCAAAACATCTGCTTTCATCACACCACTAAGTTGTATCAGGTCTTAGTCATGCAGTTTTTGTAACAGAATATTCTACCATCTTAAAACTATATTTGAGAAGTCCTCTGACTTACTCTTTCAGTTTGGACCTAGTTATTTCTAGAACTGACTATCCATGGAAAGTCTCTTCCTAGTGTGAAGTGAGGTGAAGTGAACGTCACTCAGTCCTCTCTGACTCTTTGCAATCCCATGAACTAGCCCATGGAATTCTCCAGGCCAGAATACGGGGGTGGGTAGCCTTTCCCTTTTCCCAGAGACCTTCCCAACCCAGGGATTGAACCCAGGTCTCCTGCGTGCAGGCGGATTCTTCAAAACTGACTATCCATGGAAAGTCTCTTCCTAGTGTGAAGTGAGGTGAAGTGAACGTCACTCAGTCCTCTCTGACTCTTTGCAATCCCATGAACTAGCCCATGGAATTCTCCAGGCCAGAATACGGGGGTGGGTAGCCTTTCCCTTTTCCCAGAGACCTTCCCAACCCAGGGATTGAACCCAGGTCTCCTGCGTTGCAGGCGGATTCTTCAGCCACAAGGGGAGCCCATGAATACTGGAGTGAGTAGCCTATCCCTTCTCCAGGGGATCTTCCTGACCCAGGAATCCAACCGGAGTCTCCTTCATTGCAGGCAGATGCTTTACCAACTGAGCTATCAGGGAAGCCCCTCTTCCTAGTATAACTTTGGGTAAAATGGACTATTTCTAAAATTCCATTTTATGTTTTTTCATGAATTCTGTTAAGTTTTTCTGGGCTAAATTCTTAAGTATGTAATGTATTTATGTATTTTTTCAGAATGAGCACCCAGGAGAGGAACTTTTGGTGTCCTTATACATTTAAATTATTATTTTATCCATATATTTACACAGTTTTGTTTTTTAGCTGGTATGT
>SJYC01123279.1:0-14331 GCA_006408675.1 Madoqua kirkii
GAAGACTCTTGAGAGTCCCTTGGACTGCAAGGAGATCCAACCAGTCCATTCTGAAGGAGATCAGCCCTGGGATTTCTTTGGAAGGAATGATGCTAAAGCTGAAACTCCAGTACTTTGGCGACCTCATTCGAAGAGTTGACTCACTGGAAAAGACTCTGATGCTGGGAGGGATTGGGGGCAGGAGGAGAAGGGAACGACCAAGGATGAGATGGCTGGATGGCATCACTGACTCTGTGGATGTGAATCTGGGTGAACTCCAGGAGTTGGTGATGGAGAGGGAGGCCTGGCGTGCTGCGATTCATGGGGTCGCAAAGAGTCGGACATGACTGAGTGACTGACATGAACTGAACTGTATTAGTGTTTTTCTTTCTGACTTACTTCACACTGTATAATAGGCTCCAGTTTCATCCACCTCATTAGAACTGATTCAAATGCATTTTTTTTAATAGCTGAGTAATATTCCACCATGTGTATGTACCACAGCTTTCTTATCCACTCATCTGCTGATGAACATCTAGGTTACTTCCATGTCCTGGCTACTGTAAATGGTGCTGTGATGAACACTAGGGTACAAGAGTCTCTTTCAAGTCTGGTTTCCTCAGTGTGTGTGCCCAGCAGTGGGATTGCTGGGTCATATGGCAGAACCCTCTTTGGAACTTTACATCTTATGTTAACTTGGGTTTGCATCTTCAGTTTGTTTTATGCTTGATAATGTAAAACAATGTTTTTTACTTCATGGTCACCTGGCATAATTATTAGAATGATGTATTCCCAGAGTGTCCTCAGATCTGGAGGGTCTTGAGAATTTGCATTTTAAATGAACTCTCTAGGGCATCCTGAAGTGTGCCTCAATTTGAGAAACATTGTTATAGGTCAGGGGCTTAGCAGATAAAAGGTTTTAAAAGTACACTAATAAATGGCAACCCACTCTGGTATTCTTTCCTGGAGAATCCCATGGACAGAGGAGCCTGGTGGGCTACGGTCCACGGGGTTGCAAAGAGTCGGACATGACTGAGCGACTTCACTTCACTTCACTTCAATCTATTTTCCACATTACTACCCAAACAGGTGCTCTATGCTCCATTCTTTTCTCTATTCTTAGTTCCTAAAAAGTCTTAGTTATGATTACCTTCAGTTCTGGATTTCATGTATCAGAAATTTCATGTATAAGAAATGTGATTTTTCATAGGTAAAATGTAAAGAATTATAGTTTTGTAGTAAAAATAGGATTCCTTTTTTTCTGATTTTAAAATAATATGCATGTTGTGAGAGAGGAAAGGAGGTTATATAGGTCAAAGGGTACAAATTTTCAGTTATTAGAAGAACAAATTCTGAGGATCTAATGTACACTTGAAAGTTGCTGAGAGTACTAAGCATTCTTAGCCCAAGAAAAAAAAAGTTAACTATGTGAGCTCATAGATGTGTTAATTATCTTGATCACAGCAATCAGTCCACAGTGTATATGTATATTAAATCGTGTTGTACACTTTAAATATATTCAATTATATTTGTCAATTATCCTAATTATTCATCAGTAAAGTTAAAAACCCTTATACACTGTTGTAATTATGAGGAAAAGCACAAGGCAGAAAGTAAAACTTCCCTGGAATCCCAGAACTCTGAGATAAGCAGCATTTCACTTTGAGAGGACACTCTTCCATATCTCTTCAGGTACACACACAGACAATACATAAAAGTGGTCATATCACACTTGCTATTTTTATTGTACACATTTTTAAAAATCAAAGTTTATTTTTGCTTTTTTTCTTTTATGCTTTTTCTTCTTCCCATTGTCTTTTCTGTATCTCCGAAATCCCCCAACTAAGCAGTCAGTGTTAATGGCTTGGTATTTATCTTTCCATACCTTTCTTCCTAATCATATACTCATATAAACCACATATTTAAACAGGGATTTATAATTCTTTTTAAAAAATGAAGTCATACTCTATACATTTATAGGCATGTTGCATTTTTAATAAATATGTATTGTAAAGTTCCCTCCATTCAACTGGTACAGATCTAACTCATTTCATAATAGCTGCATATTAATCATGTATTAAATCATTCTTCTTTGATGGGTAACTTTGCCTTTAGCTTTCTATCATTATAAATAACCTTGCATATAAATCTGTAGGTAGTAGTGCTCTGATTTTTGTGAGACAGATTCTCACCAGTGGATTTGCTGGGCTAAGGAATATGGATACTGTAGATTTTTGATAAATATTGCTAAAATGAGTTCCAAGAAAGTAGGAGTGAGATCTTCACCAGAATTGCATGAACATTCTCTTTTGCTCTCATCCATGCCAGCCAGTAGGTAGAATCAGATAAAAGAGAGCGCGGCATTGTGGGCTGACCTTGACCTCTGCATTTCCTTTAATGCTTGCATCTCCTTAAGCTTTCGACTTTCCTAAAAATATTTACAGGTTATTTTGTTATTCTCTGAACTGCTTTATTATACTTCTTTGTATTTTTATTAGACTGGTTGCCTTTTCATTATCACTTTGCAAGAACTTTTTGATACTGTAGGTATTAATTTTTCATCTGATAGTCTTCATAATCTTTTGTTTGTATCTTTTACATTTTATATAATCCAGCATTTTTATCTTGTAGTTTTCTCCTAAACAATCAGAATGAATACACACACACACTCAGAACTTTCAAAAATTTGTATATGTGTATATATTTCTTATATTTAAGCTTTCAATTTATAAGGACTTCAATTTTATATATGTTTGGATATTCAGTTTCCATTTTCTTATAGTTGTTTTGGATCAAAATGTATTATTTTATTTATTCAATTTCTTGCTCAAGTGATCAGACACTTAATTTACAACCTGAACCATTTCTATAATTTAACTTCAAAATTTTTCAGTTTTAATGATGGCCATTCTGGCTGGTGTGAGGTGATATCTCATTGTAGTTTTGATTTGCATTTGTTTAATAATTAACGATGTTAAACGTCTTTTCATGTGCCTATTGGTTGTCTGTACGTCTTCTTTGGAGGAATGTCTGTTTAGGTCCTCTTCCCATTTTTGAGTGGGCTGTTTGTTTTTACGCTGTTAAGTATCATGAGCTGTTTGCAATTTTGGGAGGCTAATCTGGTATCATTTGCATCATTTGCAAACATTTTCTTCCAATCAGTGGGCTATAGTTTTGTTTATTGTTTCCTTTGCTGTGAAAAACCTTTTGAGTTTAAGTAGGTCCCATTGTTTATTTTTATTTTTATTTCCAATATTCTGGGAGACAGATTGAAAAAGATATTGCTGTGATTTATGTCAGAGAGTGTTCTGCCTATGTTTTCCTCTAGGAGCTTTATAGTATGCAATCTCACATTTAGGTCTTAAATCCATTTTGAGCTTATTTTTGTATATGGAGTTAAAGAATGATCTAACTTTTTTTTTTTTTTTACATTTAACTGTTCCTTTTCCTCAGCACCATTTGTTGAAGAGACTGTCTCCAACATTGTGTAGTCTTGCCTCCTTTGTCATAGATTAATTGGCAATAGGTGCAAGGGTTTATTTCTGGGTTTTCTATTTTAAGGCTTTCAAAAATTTCATTTCAATATTGCCTTAGGGTTTCTCTAATCCATCTTTTACTCTTTGCTCCTAGCACCCCACACATAGTCTCTTCCCAAGGTCCTGATGCTACCCCACCAAATAGTTCTGCACATTTTTCTCTGCTGAGGAAGAGGGAACACTCCCACAGTGTGTCAGAAAGAGGTAACGATGAGATCAGGGAGTAATGGTATGTAATGAGATTCTAGTAAAAGCTAGAATGATAAGGGAAAGTGAAAAAGAAAGGAGTACAAAGATCAACAACCAAAATGCCTACAATTCCTGGGAATCTTCTACCTATTCTCCAGGGCTCTTTGATCACCATTCAGATAGTTTAATGCCTGGCCAACAAGCAAAGTCTTTTGTGTTAAGCTCTTCTAGGATCCCTTATTCTTAGGTTGTCTTCCTTTGAAACTGTGAAGAGTGAATAATGTAAAACACTCCACCTCTCTTCTTTCTTCCCTTCCTTCCTTTCTGCTGCAGAAAGAGGTACACCGCCTTTCTGCCTTATTAATGGGCAGGAAACGACAACACATGCAGTCACATAAGAATAAGCAAGTTTTCTTACCTCCTGTTGCAAAAATAATGTAAAGTGCAAAATCCTGGGCACTATTTTCAATCTGTCAATGGAAAAAAATGAACAGACATGAATTCTTTGTTAGTGTTTTCTAAGCCAGCCAGACCCAGATTATACATCTGTTTCTTCACTTTAATTTTTCACTTTCATGTATAAAATCTCTGCTCCCCAGGGATAAGGTAATTTCTCAGTGCAGTTACTAAAAGATGTTATATAGTTGTGTTTTGGTATCTGCTGTGGATACCAAAATCCACATATACTCTAGTCCCTCAGTTGGCCTTTTGTACTCTTGGGACTACATTCATGGATTCAACCAACCATGTATTGTAAACAGTAATATATGCATTGAAGAAAAAAAATCCATGTATACGAATATGTATGGCTGAATCCCTTTGCTGTTTACCTGAAACTATCACAACATTGTTAATTGGCTATATCCCAATACATAATAAAAAGTTAACAAAAAATCCATATTTAAAAAGACCCATGGTGTTCAAACAGGTGTTTTTCAAGGGTCAACTATACATAGGAAAGAATTTTTTGGAACTGAACATTTAATTTAGATATACATGCTTATATGTCTTTTTCAGAAAAATCCATTTATGTGTTTATAATTAATTATACACAAGATATTTATAGTTCAGTTCACTGATAAAGAATACCTTAAATTTTTGGAGAATTTGCTTTATTACTTCTTCAGTTCTCATATTACTGTTTACTCTGACCTTAGTTTCTGATCCAAAGGCTGGAGTGAAAATTGATGTCTAGAAGAAAGAAAAAAAAAGGTTTTTGTAATTTTAAAGACATATGTGACAAACTAACAAGAGTCTATCTCTTGAATCTGGCCTTCCTTTGCACAAAAAATCCAAGATCATGAGTTCAAAATTTTGCTTTCTTACTTTTACTTTCTTTGTTTTGGTTGTTGAGTATTATGTACACCTCTAAGCAGCTTTATATTGTTTCTAGAGTAAGTTAGGTAAAACATTGTTTGAGAATGTTTGAAATATTTTCATTAGATAATCATACTATTTTTTACTGTAATTTAAGATTTCAAAATTCCCTCCTGTTTGGGAGTAATTGTTCTAAATTGCTTTTATTTGAACCATATGAAATCATTCCTTTTCAGTTGGTCAGAAATGGTCCAGTGTTGGCAATTTCATGTGATTCAGCTTATAACTCAACTGAGGATTTGGGTAAAAGTGCTGCTAATTGAACATTTAGAACAATGTTTCTCACAAGTTGCTCTAATCAATAGTTGGCCCTTTAGATAAAATTTGGTAAACAGCTGCCATGATCCAATAAATCTGACATCCAATAAATCTTCTTGGGGATTAGTAATACACCATAAAAATTATAAGAAACATATAACCATAATTTTTTACTCATAATTTTATTCCTATTTTAAAATAAAATCCTGAGATAGATGAAAAAATTAAATGGAAAATTCCAGAAATAATTCACACATTTTAAATTGTGTGCTGTTCTTTTTTTTTTTTTTAATATGGACCACTTTTAAAGTCTTAATTGACTTTGTTACAATATTGTTTCTGTTTTATGTTTTTTCTTTTTTTGCCACAGGCATGTGGGATCTTAGCTACTTGACTAGCTCCACCTCCCGCATTGGAAGGTGAAGTCTTAACCACTGGACTGCCAGGGAAGTCCCTGTGTGGCATTCAGAAAGTGTGTTGAAAGTGTCAGTTGCTCAGTAGTGTCCAACTCTGCAATTCCATGGACTGTAGCCCACCAGGGTCCTCTGTCCATGGGATTCTCCAGGCAAGAATACTGGAGTAGGTTGCTGTTCCCTTCTCTAGGGGATCTTCCTGACCCAGTGATTGAAGCTGGATCGCCTGCATTTCAGGCAGATTCTTTACCATCTGAGCCACCAGGGAAGCCATTCTGAGTAGCATGGTAAGATCTTGCACCATCCTACTCCACCTGCCCAAGATCCCCAACCACTGACAATGTCTGCTTCTGTCCACTTCATCGCAGCCTGATGGTCCAGGACCATCTGAAGCAGATGATCCTCCTTCTGATATATTGTCAGAAGGTCATTAGCAGCCTAACGCTGCATCACAATGCCTACGTCATTTACCTCACTTTATCTTATTACATCATAGGCATTTTATCATCTCCTGCCCTTATAAAATTGAATACAGTACTACAAGATATTTTGAGGGAAAGAGAGAAAAAGACCACATCCACATACCATTTTTACACTATATGATTATAATTATTCTACTTTATTATTAGACATTGTTGTTAATCTTTTTACCTAATTTATAAGTTAACCTTTATCATAGATATGTATGTATAGGCATGAACATAGTATATATAGAATTCAGTACTATCCTTGGTTTCAGGCATCCACTGGGGGTCTTGGAACATATTCCCTCAGGACTATGTATCACAATCTAAGCCTCTAATAAGTGTCTTATTCAATACTGGCATTATCAAGAGCTTTCATGATATAAAAACATATCTTACAACTATTTCAACTTAAATTCCTAGATACCCATCATTGCACACCCATTGATAGGGTGCTATGGGTTTTGGGGTTTCACTTTCTGCTAGTTATTATACTGTAGTGAATGACATTTGTATGAAATATCTTTAGTTTCACTTGATCTCTTTCAATCAACAGAAATGACACTAATGTAAACTGAGTTCTTCTTTTGTGCAGACACTATGCTAAGTGCTAAATTCACCTCATTCCACTTAATCTCATGAACTGCCTTGTAAAGAAAGAAGGATGAAAGCTAAGAGCTGAGATTTTTTATTTGCTCAGCAAGAATTTGCAATCAAGTCATCAAACTGCAAAGACCAAGAATTTTAATTATGATGCTGCGCTGCCAACCTAGTGCCAATTTCATTCTTAGTACTGCGGACCAATCTGGAAGCTGCTCATTTGGAAATACGTGGATTTCACAGCCTTTCTTAACACAAACCACCCTACATGTGCTGAGGACATACAGCATAATTCTGAACAGAAGAAACCAGGACTGTTGGTAGTTGCATATCTGTAGGGGACTATCAATACTATGTCTTGGCCAGGGAGGAAATTCTTGAGACAGAAAAATGTCTACTTTGAACCAAAAATTCACAAGGGAGATTTCTCCCCACCAGTCTCCAAAGAGACATATGGATAGCCTTCCAAGGGAGGAAGAAAGAAAAAGGTAGAAAGCCTTCTAAGGTAAAAGCTTATGATGAATGAATTAATATTTTCTATGAAAGAGCTTAAAATGGTGCCTCACATAGAGTGGTTTTAAAGTATTTATTAAATGAATGGATGAATGATTGCTAAAATACATGACATAAAAAATTTGAGTTCTAGAAAAGAATGATCTATTTCCTACCTTCAGCCAAGTTAAATGTATTATAAATATTACAGGAAGGCACATAAAATTCCAACACATATTAAGTGAAAAAATCAGAATACAAATTATATAAACTATAATTGCACTTCTGTAAAAAGTGATATGTATATTATATGTATAAGATCTGGAATTAGAAATTTAACTGATCAGAATAAACAGGGCTATGGCTGATTTAATCCTTTTATTTCAAATTTAATGTTAGAATGTACTTTGAATTAATATCTTTGGTAGCACTTACATGATTCTAATGACATTTATGGATGTATTGGTTTCTTTGCCTAAGTGCTGAGCTCCATGCTGACACAGGCACCAGCTGAGCCTCTGTGTATCTCCAGTGTGTATCATAGGGTCTGCCACTTAGGGTTCACCCGTCATGCTGGTTAAGAACTTGGGTTCTGGCATCAGACAAAGCTGGATTTGAGTTCAGAGTTGGCACTTAAAAGCAGTGTGACCTGTGACAAATTGTGTAACCTCTGTGAATTTCTGTGAATCTGAGGTGATCAAAGCAGTCAATCAATCCTGAAATCACCCTGAATATTCATTGGAAGGGCTGATGCTGAAGCTCCAACACTTCGGCCACCTGATGTGAAGAGCCAACTCATTGGAAAAAGACCCTGATGCTGAGAAAGATTGAAGGCAGGAGGAGAAGGGCACAACAGAGGATGAGATGGTTGGATGGCATCACTGACTGAATAAACATGAATTTGAGCAAACTCTGGGAGATGGTGAAGGACAGGGAAACCTGGAGTGCTGCAGTCCATGGAGTTGCAAAGAGTTGGACGTGACTGGTGACTGAACAACAACTGTGAACCTCAGTTAACTCATATGTAAAATAGGGAAAAGCATAGTATCTACTTCATATGATTATGTTTCAGTGAGTAATGAGATAAGCCAGCAAAACAATTTCATGCCAAAGAAACAGAGAGTACCCAGTAATAATAGCAGTATAGCTGAGAGTATTGTAAGTTTGAATTGTAAATTCAGTTCAGTGATATTGTTAGCACAATAGACGACATTCTTTTAAATGACATTAATGGAATTGTAACTCACTTCATGGTTATAAAAGTGTCCATTAATAGAGGCCCTGTGCTTCTGTCTGGCTTTTCTGTCCATCATCGGAGGCTTCATCCTTTTCCTCACCAGAGCTGCTTCACTCATGGTTCTGTAGAGTAATGGAGATTCAGGCTCTTCATTTGCACGAGGCTTCAGAGAGCTACTGTGATAAGATAAATAGTCTGGGAAGAATAAAGGTTATAAACCCATATAATTTAGCTGCTCATCTCTTTGCATCATGGATGGATTAGTATTAATAAGTAATTATGTGGCTAAGCAGTGAACTAAAATTCTTTTAAACAGAAAATAGCAAGGATCTTGTTTAAGAACAGGGACATCTGGTGACACTTGTGTTCCAGTTTACCTTGGAATTTTAATTTAATTGTAGTTAGAGTATAAGAAGTGATGTTTCATCTTTCTCTAGCACTGGTGCTAAATACAAATAGATTTTTCTTATATCTTTGGTGTCAAGATATTGGGATTCCCCTGTGTTGAAATGAGTGTTGTCAATGGATTAATTATTAATATAAGGGTTCTCATATAAAAAATGCCAAAAGGCCATGAGACAAAAATAAGGAAGTCCTGGCAGGAGCATCATGTTTGTTATAGAATATGAGTTGTTAAAGGACAGTAGAGGGGATGCATTGAGAATGCTTTGAAAAAAATTGGAAGTTGCTGGTAGCTTCATGAAGATACTGCCAGCATGATACCCTTGTTCAATCTGAAATCAGCTTGGTAATATCACCATTCCAGAAATGTGAACCCCACTGCAGTCTCAGTCATCAACTCCTCCTTGGATCTCTATATACCATATAAAAATGAAAATCCATGTAAAATGCAAAATATCATGCCTGTCTCAGTAAATGACAAAAAACTAATAGTATTATACCATTGTTGTTATGATTACTGATGTTACAAGTCATAGGAGCTGGCATTTTCCATTGGTTTGTCAAATTTGATATGAACTCACTTGATTTTTAACTAGATGTCTCTCTTTTTTTAAACATGTTATTTTATATTGGAATATAGCCAGTTAACAATGTTGTGATAGTTTCAGGTACACAGCAGAGCAACTCAGCCATATAAATGCTTAAAATGCTTAAAACAACCCTATCAAATATAGCAAACCCAGTATATCTGCCTCTGAGAAGCCAAGTCATATTAAGTATTAACTAAAATGTTTAGCTTCTCAAAAGATGTAGAATTCAACCTGAAGGGCTTGGTCTTAACATAAAAAACTACTGAGTGTTATAAATGATCCTAATCCTTGGGAGGAAATACTGAACAATTTTATGCATGAAAAACTTCTCCCTAATCTAATAAAGCTAAGTGGCTTAATACATTTTTTAAAAAATAATCCTTTTATATGGCAAAGTAAGGTTCTTAAACATTATATGAGCACTGTAGTGACTGAAGATGGTATGCTCCTAAGATATATATTTTAAATATAAAATAAGAGTTTAATAACTAATGGTATATAAGATATTATTTTCAGAGAAACATTTAGGATTCATGCATTATATTAGCTAAAAAAGTCTCCTCATTAATAAAAGTTTGATACTGACCTTCCTGAGAACCTGTTCCTCCAGTCACTAGAATCTGATCCTTGTCCAAGTCACTAATGCGATAAAGATCATCAAATTGTCCCCAGCGTGTCATTCCCCTGAAAAGTAATAAATTGTGTAAGTGATATCAATTATATTTATCAAAGGGCTTATGATAGTTTCCATATTCACAGTATTAATACAGTACCATGGACCTCTGTGGTAGTCACATCAGCCTAAATTATAATAATCTTTATATTATTAAAACTATATCTATACCAGAGTAGTCAATATGCATTTTAATTAATTCTTGTACTGATTCTTAGCATGTTTTGACACAATATTTTAGTTACATACTGAAACACAAAATTATGTAGATTCTGTAAAATATACAGAATATGTAGAAACCAATAGGATCCATTCTTATACAGAAACCTCACTATGCTCTTCAGTGAGTTTAAATACAAAAGTGTCTATTCTAACTTGCATTGAGCTCCCATTGTATTCAAAGCATTTTAAGGTAAAATGATTCCAGTATAATAAGATATAAAACCTATCTTTAAGACTCTTGAGCACTACAAGAATTCAATTTATAAAGCAGGAAAATCTCTGGGAAAGACTCCTTTTCTGGGACATCATGATTTATAAAGTGTACTATTAATTTTCAATGCATTCTAATGCCCAGAAAAAATAAAACTGGGCAACTGCTTATCTTTACCAGTTGGATCAAGGCTCATTTTTAAATTTTCTTTCTGGCTTTAAATAAGTTACTTATTTTCTCTGTGCATTAGTGTTCTCACCTGTAAAATGGGGATGAACATAGAGTGAGGTAGGATAGGACTGTTGAGAAGATTAAATGAGTTAATTTATGTAAAACCCTTGAAAAATTGCCCAACACACAGTAAGAACTCAAGATGTGTTAAAAAAACGACCGCGGTCGTTTTCATCTTCATTGTCATCCTCATCACAGTCCCCATCATCTATATGTATTTCATGATGGGTCTGGAGCCATTAGGGATCCAAGGTATTCCTAGATCTCTCTAGAGATCCAAGGTATTCCTAGATCTCTCTAGATTAATAGATAACTATCATATCTGGGACTAGTCTTAGCTCTTACTGAGAGTCTCTTCCAATGTCTGTTTTCCTTATGGCCAAAAAATATTAACCTGTAGGGAGTTTGTGACATTAATTCTACCCAAACGTCACTGGTAGCTACAATAACACAAAGTGCTTATTCATACTAATAGTGGTAAATATGAATAAACATGATCCTTTTCTTCTTTGACCTTTGAATTCCTTTGAAGTCTTTTATAACTTCTGTATCATTTGAGTCACACAATAATAGCCCTGTTATATAGATAAATAATCCTAATATACTGGTTTATTAATTTTCCATTAAGCTCTACCATCCAGCATATAGCCAGTCAAAACAAATGTCCTAGAAGTCCAATAACTTTACTTAGTAACTTTAACTCAAAGGAGAACAATTCCAGCCCTGACTCAGACCCTAGTTATTCTTCTTTTTACTTTTTTAAAATTGAACTATAGTTGATTTACAATGTCTTAAGTGTACAGCAAAGTGGCTAAGATATATGTATGTATGTGTATATATATTTCATTCTCAGATTCTTCTCTATTATAGATTGTTAGATGACACAAATATAATGCCCTGTGCTATATGGTAGGTCCTTGTTTATCTATTTTACATGCAATAGTGAAGGTGAAGGAAGGTGAAAGTGAAGTCGCTCAGTCATGTCCGACTCTTTGCGACTCTGTGGACTGTAACCTACTAGGCTTCTCTGTCCATGGGATTCTCCAGGCAAGAATACTGGAGTGGATTGCCATTTCCTTCTCCAGGGGATCTTCCCGACTCAGGGATCAAACCCGGGTCTCCCTCATTGGAGGCAGATGCTTTAACCTCTGAGCCACCATGCAATAGTGTGTACCTGTTCATCCCAAACTCCTAATTTATCCCTCCTTGCACTATTCCATTTGGTAGCCATGTTTGTTTTATTCATCTATTTCTGTTCCTGAAATAAGTTTACTTGCATCATTTTTAAGATTTCACAGGTAAATGATACTTGTGATATTTGCCTTTGACTTCAGGCAGTGTGATATTCTTCAAGTCCATCCATGTTGCTGTAAGTGAAATTATTTCATTATTTTTATGGCTGAATAATATTCCATTGCATGTATATATATACTACATCATCTTTATTCATTCATTTGTCAGTGGACATTTAGACCAAACTCCTAATTTATCCCTCCTTGCACTATTCCATTTGGTAGCCATGTTTGTTTTATTCATCTATTTCTGTTCCTGAAATAAGTTTACTTGCATCATTTTTAAGATTTCACAGGTAAATGATACTTGTGATATTTGCCTTTGACTTCAGGCAGTGTGATATTCTTCAAGTCCATCCATGTTGCTGTAAGTGAAATTATTTCATTATTTTTATGGCTGAATAATATTCCATTGCATGTATATATATACTACATCATCTTTATTCATTCATTTGTCAGTGGACATTTAGTTTGCTTCCAGGTCTTGGATGTTGTAAATAGTGTTGCTCTGAACACTGGGGTGCATGCATCTTTTCAAATTATTGTTTTCATCTTTTCCAGATATATGCTCAGAAGTGGGATTGCAAGATCATACAGAGGCTCTATTTTTAGTGTTTTAGGGAACCTCCATACTGTTCTCCATAGTGGCTGTACCAATTTACATTCCCACCAGCAGTATAGGAAGTTTCCCTTTTCTAGTTATTCTTTTGATAGGCAAAATTATCAATGTATAGAAGATTAATTTTAAAAGGCAGCTGTGATTATCATAGAAAGAGTGTTGAAAGGGAAAGTGTTAGTTGCTCAGCTGTGTCTGACTCTTTGAGACCCTGTGGACAGTAGCCTGCCAGGCTCCTCTGCCCATGGAATTCTCCAGGTGAGAATACTGGAGTGGGTTAACCATGGGAAAAAAACCCAACAGGATAACAGTGAAAATAGAAACTAAAAGCTCAAAGCAACCCAATGCTGTCTGCCATAGGGGAAGATGAGAGAGCCCAAGCATGCCAGATCAGTGATGTGCTATGAATTCTTGGTAGTCCTGCCCAACTTGACATCTGTCCTCACCTTCTCTCAGCTCAGTGATGTCACACAAATACAGAGGAACAAACATGGCTTAATATAGCCAGTGCTGGGCCCCTTTTCTTCTTACCATCTTAGCAAAAACAAGCACCTCCACTCCCAAATTACCAGCCCCCAGCCTACCCTTTTTCAGCTTTAGACTGTGTAATTGGAAGTGTCTCCATATACAGTTGTGCACTTGACTAAGCTTGAATGCAGTGACCCAAAGTTTTCTAAAGAAAACTGGTGGAACTTTATGTAACATCAAATAGTTTAAGTTGTCCAAGCACGGGCATGTCAGCCTGTTGACCAAGTTTCAGGATATATACCATTAGCAAATTTAAACTGTGGGAAGTATTCTCATGAGCTGCAAAATAAAAAGGAGGTCAATGTTTGATAGACAAATTAAAAGTGGTCACTTCTCTACCCACATGGTAAGAAAGGAAAAACACTATTGATGTTATTTACATGGACATCTGTCCAGTTTCTGCTCTTTATGCCATTCTGCCATGACTTGTCCAACGCATGTCAAAGCAGACTTCGGAAAGACATTGAAAACGGAAAGGGAAACCGGTGCCACAGCAAACATAACCTCAGTAAGGTTGTTTTTACAAAAAATTTCCAAAACAAAATACTTGGACCAGTTATGAGATATCAAAGTACTGCCCATGGAAGTGTTTCCACAAAGGATCACAAGTAGTCACAGCTCAAACTGATTTATTTTTAAACTGTTACCACTTCCATTAAGCTGATTCAGTGTGACTCATTTCAAAGATAATGTAAACAAAGTAGCTTGATTCTCTCCAAAGGTGAGTAGAAAAAAAAGATTATAGCCCTTCCTGCAGCTGAGTACACAACTTCCACATCTTTTGTACCACATCCAACCGCTGGAGATATTAAGTCTGAATCTGAACGAACAGAGGTGTAAGTTCTGCCCGCAGAAGTCCAGTAGGGGAAAGGGTGCAATAAAAATTCTTAGGGAGTGAGTAGTGATAGGCCATTTCCTTACACAACTGCACTCAAGGCTCAAAATTTATATAATACACTGAAAGGAGATCCAATCAGTCCATTCTGAAGCAGATCAGCCCTGGGATTTCTTTGGAAGGAAT
>SJYC01123280.1:0-32164 GCA_006408675.1 Madoqua kirkii
ATGTGAGTCTGAGTGAACTCCGGAAGATGGTGATGGACAGGGAGGCCTGGAGTGCTGCAGTTCATGAAGTCGCAAATAGTCGGACACAATTGAGTGAGTGAACTGAACTGAACTGACTGAAAGGATGGCAGTCAGAGTGAGGGTGTCTAGAACTGAACTGAAACAATGTATAATTCTTTAGGGACTTCCCAGGTGGCACTAGTGGTAAAGAAAGTGAAAGTGAAAGTGAAGTTGCTCAATGGTGTCTGACTCTTTGGGACCTCATTGACTGTAACCCACCAGGCTCCTCTGTCCATGGGATTTTCCAGGCAATAGTACTGGAGTGTATTGCCATTCCTGCCTGCAAATGGTAGAGACTTAAGAGACACAGATTTGATCCCTGGGTCAGGAAGATCCCCTGGAGGAGGGCATGGCAACCCACTGCAGTATTCTTGCTTGGAGAATCCCATGGACAGAGGAGCCTGGTGGGCTCTGATCCATAGGATCACAAAGAGTTGGACACAACTGAGTGACTTAGCACTCACGCCCACATAATACTTTAGGTGGGACTGCATCCTATTAGGGAACAAGAGATCAAGGAACAGTTATTCCAAATTGTGGTACATATTCCGGCTAACTGTTCAGCTGGTTCCCACAAAGGCTTCTTGGATAATTAATCACAATTGAATCAATTGAATCTAATCTTGCTCTTTTGTGGGACAGGAGTGGGGTCATTTTCTGACAATTTTTACTCACCAGAAAAATCTGATATCCTGCAAATATGCAGTTCAAATATTCTCCCAGTAAGTCTCATTACTGTGGTAAAGAGCAAGCAAAGTTTTCAAGAGTAGTCTTTCTCAACTTGAAACAAAAAGAGATAGATTTTTTTTTTTTCCGGTCACGCCACACAGCATATGGGATCTTAGTTCCCCAGCCAGGGATGGAACCCTTTCCCCCTTGCATCGGAAGCACAGTCTAACCACCAGACTGCCAGGGGAGTCCCTACAGGAGATAATTTATCTTTGGTTCACAGCATTATTTTGATAAATAATGAAAAAGGCAAATGGATTTTATGGAAGGCAACTCATGAGAATATTAATTTATAATCTTCCATAGAATATGGAAAGGCATTAATATACCTGGTCTACTTGGGCTCTTGAAACTCATCCTCAAGTTCAGGGTTTCTAGGAATAAGTGTTTTGAATTTTAATTTGGAAAATTAAAAAATATATACCTTGGGATACATATTCAAAATCATGATAGCTTAATGTGATAATTTAGGTAGTTTACTGCACTTCCTTGACATCTCCCCATAATGTCTCATACTAATTAAGTTTTCATGATTTGACTAATTAAAATGCATCGAAAGGAGCTGACTGCTCAGAGAACTCTGCAATGAGTTCTCAGGCAATATGAAGAATGACAGCTAATTTTGTCAAATTCATATCTTGTATATTTCCTAAAAGTAGGACGCAGGATAATGTCTACTTTTAAATGATGTTCCTAGTCATTTAGAACCACCAGCCCATCAATTACAGTACTGAAGGTGAAGGATATAGGATTTCGTCAGGTTGCCTAAGTCTGTGGTTTACCTTCTGCTGTTTCATAAGTGCTGAACTCTGTCCTTTGATAGCTTGGATGGGACACTAATCAGAACTGGTAGATGGAGAGAAAGTTCACACAGCAGAGCAGAAGTATTTAATCACCAGGATTCTGAGGGTTTCATTCAATACTATATTTTGAGTCCCGTCTTTGTGCTGGCTCACTGCTGAGCATGGGCATAAAGATGAGTAAGGCATGCTCCTTACCCATCAGAGCTCATAGCCTAGAGGGGGAGGCAGGTATATGAAAATTCAGTTAACAGTGTGCTCTGAAAGTGACATAGAAGAGTTGCCAGTGTACCTATACAGACCTAAGGGTCAGAAAAGGCTTTCTGAAGAAAATGTTACCGACCTGAATCTTGAAAGAGTGGTGGAAGAGTCTAGCAAGTGGATATCAAGAAGCAGGTAGGCTTCTAGGCAGAGTCAGGAAGTAAGAGACTACATGACATGTGTAGGCAATTACTGGATGTTCAGATTTATGGGAGCATAGCATTTGAGAAAGGCTGGCAAGGTGCAACTTGTGGGACTTCTGTATTTCTCCAAGGGAAAAGTAGGGCGTCCCTGAAGGTTATATGGTATCACCTTGGTTATGGCCAAAGGTCAGATTGAGGAAAAGGTCCTGGCTGTTCTCTCTCCATCATCTGTCCTGCTGGAACTCAGCTCATCTAGTTATGCATGGAAGGATGGATGAAGAGAAGGATTGATATCTCCATGAATATATAAAAGAAAGATGCATTAGAAAGCCAACGATTGAAAATAAAGGTAAAAAAGGAGGGAGGGAAGAAGAAAACAAGATTTATATGTGTGTTAGATGGTCAGTCATATCCAACTCTTTGTGACCCCAAAAACTGTAGTCCACCAGGCTCCTCTGACATGATAGTCTCCAGGCAAGAATACTGGAGTGGCCATTCCCTTCTCCAGGAGATCTTCCCAACACAGGTATAGAACTTGGGTCCCCTGTATTGCGGGCAAGTTCTTTATTGTCTGAGCTACCAGGAAAGCCTAAACATTGTAAAGGATAATGAAAATATTTATCAGCTTTACTTATGTCTTCAAGGTAAAGTTGAGAGATTCATTTCCTAGGCAGGTTGATAAGAAGTCTAGGGATCCCCAAGGAGAGAGGGGTCTGGGATTCTCAAAGAGGAAAAAAGGACAAACATTTTTATCCCTCTACTTTCCTTAGGATTATGTATCCTTCCTGGGGACAGTCTCTGGATTAAGCCTTCTGACTAATCCTGTTATCTTAAAATGTAAATTATGGGAGTAGGTTTGGTGAGATCTTTGCAACCTCCAGACACTCTTTTGATTCCTTCAGTTCAGTTCAGTTCAGTCGCTCAGTCATGTCCGACTCTTTGTGACCCCATGAATCGCAGCACGCCAGGCCTCCCTGTCCATCACCAACCCCCAGAGTTCACTCAGACTCATGTCCATTGGTCAGTGATTCCATCCAGCCATCTCATCCTCTGTCATCCCCTTCTCCTCCTGCCCTCAATCCCTCCCAGAATCAGAGTCTTTTCCAATGAGTAAACTCTTCATATGAGGTGGCCAAAGTAAGTACTGGAGTTTCAGCTTTAGCATCATTCCTTCCAATGAACACCCAGGGCTGATCTCCTTCAGAATGGACTGTTTGGAACTCCTTACAGTCCAAGGGACTCTCAAGAGTCTTCTCCAACACCAGTTGAAAAGCATCACTTCTTCGGTGCTCAGCTTTATTCACAGTCCAACTCTCACATCCACACATGACCATTGAAAAAACCATAGCCTTGACTAGACAGACCTTTGTTGGCAAAGTAATGTCTCTGCTTTTCAATATGCTATTTAGGTTGGTCATAACTTTTCTTCCACGAAGTAAGCATCTTTTAATTTCATGGCTGCAGTCACCATCTGCAGTGACTCTGGAGCCCAGAAAAATAAAGTCTGACACTATTTCCACTGTTTCCCTATCTATTTGCTATGAAGTGATAGGACCAGATGCCATAATCTTCGTTTTCTGAATGTTGAGCTTTAAGCCAACTTTTTCACTCTCCTCTTTCACTTTCATCAAGAGGCTTTTTAGTTCCTCTTCACTTTCTGCCATAAGGGTGGTGTCATATGCATATCTGATGTTATTGATATTTCTCCTAGCAATCTTGATTCCAGCTTGTGCTTCTTCCAGCCCAGCAGCTCTTATGATGTACTCTGCATAGAAATTAAATAAGCATGGTGACAATATACAGCCTTGACGTACTCCTTTTCCTATTTGGAACCAGTCTGTTGTTCCATGTCCAGTTCTAACTGTTGCTTCCTGACTTGCATATAGGTTTCTCAAGAGGCAGGTCAGGTGGTCTGGTACTCCCATCTCTCTCAGAATTTTCCACAGTTTATTGTGATCCACATAGTCAAAGGCTTTGGCATAGTCAATAAAGCAGAAATAGAAGTTTTTCTGGAACTCTCTTTCTTTTCCCATGATCCACCAGATGTTGACAATTTGATCTGTGGTTCCTCTAACTTTTCTAAAACCAGTTTGAACATCTGGAAGTTCATGGTTCACATATTGCTGAAGCCTGGCTTGGAGAATTTTGAGCATTACTTTACTAGTAATTTTCCACAGTTTATAGTGATCCACACAGTCAAAGGCTTTGGCATAGTCAATGAAGCCAAATTAGATGTTTTTCTGGAACTCTCTTGCTTTTTCCACGATCCAGTGGATGTTGGCAATTTTATCTCTTTAGGGCATGGCTAATAGCTTGATAATCATAAATAAGGGATAGTTCTAAGATTAATTCTCACTGGAGAATTGGGAAAGTGTTATATATAATGTGTCACTTGCTCTCACTCTCAAAAAGTTGAGTGCAATAATTTCTTATATCCTTTTCAGTTCTAAGATACAATTATTCTATAAAAGAGCTTCTTTTTCTAACAAAGCACACTGAAAAACTGGAACAACAATTCAGATAATCATTTCAAAGTCAGTTTCTCAACTTTTTAAGTATAACTTTCCTTTTTGTTTAGTTTCGGCTGTGCTGGGTCCTCTTGCTGCCCGGGCTTTTCTCGGTTGTGGCCAGCGGGAGCTACTCCCTCCTTGCGGCGCTCAGGCTTCTCTCTGCCGTGGCTTCTCTGTTGCAGAGCACAGACTGGCTGCAGCTCCCAGGCTCCAGAGCACAGGCTCAATAGTTGTGGTGCATGGACTTGGCTGCTCCAAGGCATGTGGGATCTTCCTGGATCAGGGATTAAATTCATGTCTCCTGTGTTTGCAGGTGAATTCTTTACCACTGAGCCATCAGGGAAGCCCCAGAGTTTCTCTTAGTATTAAGTTTTCAGTGAATAAAAATATCTTATGAAGCATAGGTGATCCCCATGGTTTTCAGTCACTCAGTCTTCTCTGTATTGATCCTTTGGGAATTAAATTTTATAACATCAAGTGATCTCCAGAAGTGTCTAGGATTCTTTTTTTTCTTTACTTCTCAATTTTGAAATCACCTAAATGTTGTTTGCCTAATGGAAATTTAAATATTGATCAAAAAGCAGAACATCAAGTGTTAAAAATCTACAGAGTGCCACAAATTGCTAGCACTGGGGTATTGGGTGAATTAACTTTGTAGGTCAAGAGTGTACATATTTAGGTTGTTACTGAGGTAGCAATCTATGAAGATGTATTTTAGTGAAATGTTTGTCTAACAATATATATGAAACTGCATAAATAGACTTTGTTATACATAAATGTGGGTTTCCCACCTGCCAGTGGAGGACACATAGGAGACATGAGTTTGATCCTTGGGTTGGAAAGATTCCCTGGAGGAGGGCATGGTAACCCACTCCAGTATTCTTGCCTAGAGAATCCCATGGACAGAGGAGCCTGGCGGGATACAGTTCACAGGGTTGAACAGAGTCAGACACGACTAAAGCAACTGAGCGCGCACACATGCACATAATAAACAAATGTATATCTTCTCAAAAAAACAAAAAAAAAAACCACAATTGAATTGTAAATGCCTTAAATTAGAACAAAATCTAAGATGTCTTCTGACTTAAACTATTTGTGAATCTATGTTAACCTGTTTCTCCCTTTGACCTAAAACAGTCAGTGAACAGAGCAGTGTCTGCAGCTAATCTTAGTTTGGGGCTGAATGATCCAGTGCTTATTCATTCTCCTGAAGTTAGGTAAGCAAAGTCTACCTTCCCCACATTATTTGGGTTGCCAGGGCCTCTTCACACATCTGCACGATAGTGTGGGTAAATAGGTGGCCAATCCCCAGATAAATCCCAAATACACATGTTTTAAATGTCAAGTCCAAAATTAATAAAATGCAAGTTTAACTAGAGTTTTCTTGATAAAAAGATCAATGATAATGTTTAATGTCTGAGTGTGATGCATTATTTTCAGTGCATATAATTGACATGATTTCTATTGAAGCAGTGAATCTGTTATTTTGATACTGACATGTAGAAAAAGTGATTTCCTTCATAAGACTCACTAAAAACCTCTTATACCACTTTCTAGAATACGGGGCCATCAAGATTTCATTTTGAATTAGTATCAAAGTCATATTTAATATTTGGTTCAAACAAGTGAAGATAAACTTGTTTTCTCTAATCTCATAGTGAACTTGAGTGCTAACCCAATTAAGTCTTTATTTGGTCCTTGGTTTAAAACAAGCTTAGTATTTTGTAAATGGATTAATAAGACCAAGTTATACATATGTGTAATGAATGTGTTTTCCATTAGTAAAACCATTTGTGCTTTGAAAAAAAATGCTTTAAATGTGTGTGTTGTTTCATGTTTGCATATTAGTTGTTTTCATTTCTCCCTTGGATAGAAACAGGCAAGTGAAAAGTTGTTGGATGTGTGAATATCAAACTTGTTTGAAAAAGCTTAGAAAATTATTGAGTGGCAGACACCATTTGACTTTCTGTTGTTAAATAATTAGACTTCCGTTTTTCAGTTTTCACTTTCCAGCTAGTTCAGTCATTTAACTTGGGCTCAAGATGAAAGAGTTTAAAACACTCTCACAAAGAATTCACCCAGAGTTTCCCACTGTCACCTGAAGTCATCATGTGTAATGAGAGTGTATGGCTTGGGTTCTACGTGGCTCTTAGGACTTCAGATATAATTTTGCAAGTGACCTTACATTGACAATTTTTTTAGAATGATGCCTTCGTTTTTATGAAAACGATACACAGTCATGATAAAAATTTTAAACAATAAAGTTCAAGAAAAGAAAAACACAGATGACCCCAAGTCTTACCACCTGATAATAAACATTTTTTAGTATTTGATGAATATTATTCCAGATCTCTATACATATGTAGCTGACCCTCAAATGCAGGGGTGGAGTTAGGGTTACAGGTGCTAACCCTATTGTTTTCTTATATTTTTCTGGAGGATAATTGCTTCACAATGTTCCATTACCTTCTGTTGTACAACAACGTGAATCGGCTATGTGTATATATATATGCAACTTTTCTGATGGCTCAGCAGGTAAAGAATCTGCCTGCAATGCAGTGAAAAATCCATGTACAATTTTATACAGGGCTTCCCAGATGGCGCTATCAGTAAGAACCTGCCTGCCAGTGCAAATGACATAAGTG
Source organism: Madoqua kirkii (assembly GCA_006408675.1). Classification (NCBI taxonomy): domain Eukaryota; kingdom Metazoa; phylum Chordata; class Mammalia; order Artiodactyla; family Bovidae; genus Madoqua; species Madoqua kirkii. Next base: position 7,149 of record SJYC01123280.1, read on the forward strand.
ACATGGGTTTGATCCCTGAGTGGGGAAGATCCTCTGTCCCTATTAAACTGCAATCTTCCTCAGAACAAGACCTGTGTGCTTATTTTTCCCCCCTTCTTTTTATTTTTCCCCAGTCACCTGGGCTTTCCACAAAGCTCAGAGGGCCATATAGGCAGGTGCTTAATCAATAGTCGTTGAGTGATCATTCCCAGACCAGGCAGATGGAAGTCTGCGTTTTGCAGCCATTGGGTGGTTGTGATGTGATGCCTACAGGCTCTGCAAGGCAGGAGGGTCTGGAGGTATCACAGAAGTGGTGAGGGGTCCCGGGAGGCTCCACCAATGGGAACTCAGGACAGATGTTAAGAAATGCCTCACCAGGGAGGCTGGGAGCTTAGTTAGAATGACAGAAACCTGCCTAACAATGGCACTGCCAAATTTATCCCTGAATCACTTTATACAAACTCTAATTAAATAAGGATAAATAAGTATAACACTTATACAGAAACTGATACATTGTGACACTTTGAGTTTAAAGCAAATGAGGGTGAAAAAATCCCAAGGTGAGAAATAAACAGAAAATTGTCCACTGAGAGAGGGGGAAAATAAGCAGAAGTTCCTCTGGGGAAAAGTGGGCAAAAGAAGGACAGGCGGGAAGGTAGGGTTTTTTTGTTACTGAAAGTGGGGTCTGGCTGCTTGCTGCTCAAAAGCCATTAGAGTCCAGATTGGTGGAAAGGAAAATTTTGCTTTGTTTTGATGCTGACAACTAGGGGTAGGGGGTGGGGAGAGGGGATGCCCATCCAAAAGTCAATTCCCACCCCCACTCCGACAATCAGGGTGCAAAAGCTTTTACAGACAAAGAGAGAGGGCAGCATTAGAAACAGCACAGTCAGCTCTAACAGTCATCTTGAAATTAGTCGCTGAGGAGCCTGGTGGGCTGCAGTCCATGGGGTCGCTAGGAGTCGGACACGACTGAGCAACTTCACTTTCACTTTTCACTTTCATGCATTGGAGAAGGAATGGCAACCCACTCCAGTGCTCTTCCCTGGAGAGTCCCAGGGACGGGGGAGCCTGGTGGGCTGCCGTCTCTGGGGTCGCACAGAGTTGGACACGACTGAAGTGACTTGGCGGCAGCAGCAGCAGTCTGACAAGCATCATCTTAGTTGTTTTACCTACAGTTAATCTTGAGTCCCAGGGTTGATTTGTTCCCATTTCCTTGAGGCCAGTTCTTGGAATCGTGGCAGCTTATGTCACGGCTACTGTCTGGTCGCTGTGTAGTTAGCTTCTTTCAGTATCTAAAAGACAGCTCACAAGATATGGCTCAGAATATTATCTATAGCCCTCGAGAAGGAGCTAAACATCCTTGACTTTGCTCAGTGACTACATTATTCTCTCTCCTTTGAGTGTTTTCCTTTGTTTGGGCATGTTCTCATTTCTCTAGTTAAACTTTTTCTTTGGCTAAAGTTTTTCCACTGACAAGAGGCAGGCACAGGACATGGAGGGCAAGGACCATTGTGTCTCATTCCATTTCACTTTGTCTAGTTGAGTGTCACAACCCTGCTGAAAAATCCGGCTTATGTGAAGAGGAACAAAATCTTCGAGGAAGTGAGACCCATAGTTGAGACCATATGTAACGCTCTTTTCAGGCTTTTCAGGGGCTGCAGAGTAAAGAACATCAAGACAATCTTAAGAACCCATTCTCGTTGTTAAATAATACAAAGCAGTTATACTTCTTCTATGAATGAAGATATATTTTGTGAGACATGAAAAATATCAGGGTGATTTCTGAATCTTGGCTTCTGAATAATATCTTTTAAAATTTCTGTCTGTGTATTTCTCATGTGCTCTGAATTCAGCCAGTCTCAAAGAGTACAGTTGCTTCTGAAATCAGAAGGTCTCACGGATGCCTCAAGCATCACTCAAGTCCATGCCACTCTGGACCAAGGGCTCTGCCACCTCCCTTTAACACGAGTCCCAGGAAAATGCTCTTGGTTTTCCTCTGATTCCTCTGATTGAGAAAGAGAGTAAATGTAGAAATGGCTTGCCCACCATCACAACCCATGTCCTACAGACCAGTGTTTAGTCTACTTGGTCTATTTAGTCTATGTTATGGAGCCGAGAGGAAATGAATGAGAACAGATTTGGAGTCAGATATGCTCGATTTAGTTTCCCTGGTGGCTCAGATGGTAAAGAATCCACCTGCAGTTCAGGAGACCCTGTTTCAATCCCTAGGTCAGGAAGGTCCCCTGGAGAAGGAAATGGCTACCACTTCACTATTCATGCTTGGAGAATTCCATGGACAGAGGAGCCTGGCGGGCTACACCATGTAGCTGCAAAGAGCTGGACATGACTGAGTGACTAACATTTTGATTTGACACTCAATTTGGAAGCTTGACTTTGCAACTGGAGGAAGTCATTTAGTCCCTCCGTCTGAATCTCAGTTACCTCTTCCATAAGGTGGAAATAATAAGAGCTGCCTTGTAGGACTGCTGTTATACTAAGTGGTATAACTAAAGTCCCCTACATACAAACCTTCAAGTTGCAGACTTTCAAAGATGCAAACATGCATTCGTATGTCCAACCACGTAAGTTAGTTCATGTGTCTGGTGTATATTGTCACCTTCATGCAAGCATCCTCTACAAGTGGTTGTGCTTTTGTGTACTTTACTGTACAGTATTACATAGAGTATACAGTAGTACAGGGTCCTTCTTTCAAGCCCAGGGTGATCAGAAGCAAGCATTAAAGCAGCAGTGATGTAGTTGGTACTGCTGTGCTTTTCCAGCTACTGTACTGTAAGATCAAAAATGTTTATTTCTTGTGTTTGATTTTTTTTCTGTTTTATCAACCTATTACAGTATAAGTACCATATAGCTGATACACAATTAGTTGTGTTACCTAGTTGGGAACCTAGGCTAATTTTGTTGCACTTACAAACAAATTGGACTTAGGAACGCACTTTCGGAATGGAACTCACCCATACGTAGGGGACTTACTGTATAATAAACAAGCTTTATATCTCTATCCCATCCACACAAGAGGTTCATAGGAGCCATGCCTGTTCTGTGTGAGAGCAGCTCCAACTCCTTTACCGAATAGAAGGTCATTTATTCCAACAAATAAGCAAGGAGATCAAACCAGTGAAACCTAAGGGAAATCAAGCCTGAATAGTCATTGGAAGGACTGATGCTAAAGCTCCAATAGTCTGGCCACCTGATTCAAAGAGCCAACTCATTGGAAAAGACACTAATGCTGGGAAAGATTGAATGCAGGAGGAGAAGGGGGTGACAGAGGATGAGATGGTTCGATGGCATCACTGACTCAATGGACGTGAGTTTGAGCAAACTCGGGGAAACGGTGAAGGACGGGGAAGCCTGACGTGCTGCAGTCCATGGAGTTGTAAAGAGTCAGACACAACTCAGTGACTGAACAAGACAAAACCAACTCCACAATCTTGGCCTGGAAATAAGAAATCTGAGGATATCAAGGTTGGTTACCTGAGTTGAGATAAAATGGGAGTGGGTGTCTTTTAGCCTTGGGCATTGCCAGAACAGGAAAAGCTGCCCAAAGAACAAGAGAAAGGGGGAAAGAGATGTTTGGCAAAACTCTATGAATGAACCCTGCTTCATTCCATATTACAAGGCCAAATTTATCTGTTACTCCAGGTGTTTTTTGACTTCCTCCTTTTGCATTCCAGTCCCCTATAATGTAAAGGACATCTTTTTTGGGTGTCAGTTCTAAACGGTCTTATAGGTCTTCATAGAACCATTCAACTTCAACTTCTTCAGCATTACTAGTTGGGGCATAGACTTGGATTACTGTGATATTGAATGGCTTGCCTTGGAAACGAACAGAGATCATTCTGTCGTTTTTGAGATTGCACCCAAGTAGTACATTTCGGACTCTTTTGTTGACCATGATGGCTACTCCATTTCTTCTAAGGGATTCCTGTCTGCAGTAGTAGATATGATGGTCATCTGATTTAAATTCACTATTCCAGTCCATTTTAGTTCACTGGTTCCTAGAATGTCAACGTTCACTCTTGCCCTCTCTTGTTTGACCACTTCCAATTTGCCTTGATTCATGGACCTGATATTCCAGGTTCCTATGCAATATTGCTCTTTAGAGCATTGGACCTTGCTTCTATCACCAGTCACATCCACAGCTGAGTATTGTTTTTGCTTTGGTTCCATTCTTTTGGTTCTTCATTCTTTCTGGAGTTATTTCTCCACTGATCTCCAGTAGCATATTGGAGAGTATATAACTCCATTGCTAACACTAGCAAGTGGATACTCTTTCTACCCCCTTCTGATGTCTATGTCAGAAGTTTTCCCTATCTCCTTTATATTTTAATAAAACTTTGTTACACAAAAGCTCTGAGCGATCAAGCCTTGTCTCTGGCCCCAGATTGAAATCTTCTCCTTTGGAGGCCAAAGATCCCGATGTCTTTGCATGATTCAGCAACAACCTTTCAAAGTTACATGAACTTCCATAGGGAACTGTTTTGGGCATGTATTGTACTTCACCTGTACTTTGTCCTGATCTTGTTTAACAGGACACAGCAATCAGATGGAACATAAGTCTCCTTTCCAGAAAGCAGGAAAAGCTGTTTGTTCCATGAAAAGGGGAAATTTAAATTTCACACTCCTTTTTTCTGATAAACACAGGGCTAATGAATTGCTTTGCCAACAAAGGTCCTTCTAGTCAAGACTATGGTTTTTCTTGTGGTCACGTATGGATGTGAGAGTTGGACTATGCAGAAGGCTGAGCGCCTAAGAACTGAAGCTTTTGAAGTGTGGTGTTGGAGAAGACTCTTGAGAGTCCCTTGGACTGCAAGGAGATCCAATGAGTCCATCCTAAAGGAGATCAGTCCTGGGTGTTCATTGGAAGGACTGATGCTAAAGCTGAAACTCCAATACTCTGGCCACCTCATGTGAAGAGTTGACTCACTGGAAAAGACTTTGATGCTGGGAGGGATTGGAGGCAGAAGGAGAAGAGGTCAACAGAGGATGAGATGGCTGGATGGCATCACCAACTCGATGGGCGTGAGTTTACGTGAACTCCGGGAGTTGGTGATGGACATGGAGGCCTGGCTTGCTGCGATTTGTGGGGTTGCAAAGATTCAGATACGACTCAGCGACTAAACTGAACTGAACTGAATGAAATCTTGATTGTATCTCTTATCTGTTCTACTGAAAGTATGAAGGCTCCTAGAAAAGAAGGACTACAGCAGAGAGGTTAAGGGCACAGACTCTGGTGCCCACAGACCTGAGGTCCAGTCCAGCTCTGCTGGATGGTAACTGGGTATCTTGCACAAACTACCTAACCCCTCAGAGCCTTATTTTCTGAACACCTACTTTCTAGAGTTGCTGAGGGATTAAATGAGATTGGATATAAGCTTTAGAGCTTTCATCTTCAAGAGTGGGCACAAGAAAGATAATTATGAAGATCATATTCTAAGGAAGTAAAACCATAAAAGCTAGCTCACCTTTTGGAAAAATCGTCTGGTGACTCCAGCAGACTGAAAGAAGGGATTTGTTTCTCATCTTGTATTTTCAGTTGGATGGGCCGTTTTACTCCCCAGAAAATGTCCAACGTTCCTTCAACAATTAGCTTACCATCTTCAGTCTACGGAAGAAGCCAACCATCTCAAACATTGCTTTTGTATTATTTAAAGAAGGTAAATGTTTTAACTGAAGGTGTAGAAATTAAGTCTGTAAAACATCCTGACAGCTAAAAAAAAAAAAAAAAAAAAATCCCAGGTGGGATTATTTGGCTTTTAAATGTATCTACAGGACAATCCTATTTCTGAAACATTCTTTTATTTTTAAAAACAGTGACAACCAGCAAAGTAAGTCATAACAGTGACTACATGCCCACCAGAGGGCACAGTAGCTAAAATGTTTTCTGAACTCTTGATTCTATAATTAAGTGGAAGTTTAATTATCTAATTCTATTAAGCTTAAAATTAAAGCAAAATTAAAAGCTGTACTAGGGTAGAAATCTGAATAGCACTGATCAGTTTAGCAGTTGTTTTCTCATTTCTGAAGAGGAAAAATTTAGCTCACATACTTATTATGCAGAAAAAGTGAAATAATGTATGTTAAAAGGTGTAAAATGCTTGACATGATATTTTTGAAAAAGTCAATAGCACTTAATCTCTTTTAAGTTGGAAATATAATAAAAGAAGGAAATTCCATGCAAACAAAGAAAAACTAGTAAACAGGATTGAACACTTACTCATTCTTGAATGTAAATATTAATATCTAAGCACATTCATATAGAATGTATTTTCTAATCCATTTCTCTCTTGTATATGCAAAAGTCTCTTATTAGAGTTAAATTGTTATAATAAATTTGAAAAATAGAAAGATATTTCATCTATTCGGTAACCACTATAATATCCAATAGCTACTTGTTATTACAAAAAATCAATTATTAGAAAACATAATTGACTCAATTCCTTTTTGAATGTGTAATGAAGACTCCAGACTGTAGAATCAGATAGCCCTGTGTTTGAACTGTGGCTCTGCTACTTCCTAGCTGTATGATTTTGGACAAAATGTCAAACACCTTTAAACCTGGGCTGTTTCTTCTGAAGAATTAAATCATAATAGTCCCTGAATCATAGGAACTGATATTTAAAGTGCTCAGTAAATGTTGCTTATTATTTCTTTGGCTGATAAACCTACTTTGGAGTCACTCCTGAAACAAAGTTTTGCTCTTTTCCCCACTTTTGAGTCCGCATTTCAGATTATTGTGAGGTCAGCACTTATCAGTTCTTAATATGTTATGTGCTGTGCTTCGTCACTCAGTTCTGTCCGACTCCTTGTGACTACATGGACTGCAGCCCACCAGGCTTCTCTGTCTATGGGGATTCTCCAGTCAAGAAAACTAGAGTGGGTTGTAATGCCCTCTCCAAGGAATGAACCAGGGATCAAACTCAGGTCTTCCCGCATTGCAGGCAGATTCTTTACCTCTGAGCCACCAGGGAAGCCCCAGTTCTTAATAACCAAACACAATTTGTTCTCTGAAATGGCAGTACCTGATGCAGGGCCTACATGTTAGTTATTGATGTATGACATCTTTCCTTGGCCTAATTATACTTCCATGAATCCCTTATATCAAAAACTCATAGAATAACTGATCTTCTCAGGTTTTTGCTTTCAAGAAGAAATACTCCAATTATAATCAGACAATGAGGTTTTCTCATATAAGGAATATGAGAATATTTTTTAATTTCAGTAAACATCTCTTTTGAAATTAACTACATAAATTATCCCTGAAGGTTTGGTTGCACTTCTGTAGTCTCACTGCCTCAATTGTTAGGCCTTTTCTCATGTAGGTCTACACTGATATCCTTGGTGACCTCAGTGATTTTTACATGCCAGCTCTAAACTGGTAGCTCCCAATTTCAGATCTCCAGCCCAAACCTTAACCTTTCCCCTAAACTTCAGCTTTCAAACTTGATGTCAAATTTAATATGATCCTAGTTAATTCTTAAAATTTCTCTCCTAAACATTTTCCTTTCCCAGCCTTCCCCATCTTGTTAAATATCACCCTCATTCTTTTATTTGCTCAGATCAACATTGTTACAGTCACCAGTAATCTTTCTTTCATTCTGAACATCTCCAAATCCAATACATTAGCCAATCTGATTAGCTTGACCTTAAAAATATATCCCTGATATGGCTATGCTCACCATGTGCATTACCACAAATCTGGTCTATGCTATTGTCATTGTTTGCCAGATTATTACAGTAGTGTCTCTGTGGTCTACTTCATTCTTCTCTTGTCCCTCTATGTGTTCCTACTACCTAGAGAGACCCTTTTAAAATGAATCTTTAGATCATATCTCAATACCTCAGGGGCTTCTCATCTCACTTCAAGAACAAGCTGAAGTCTTTGCAGTGATCTACAAGACCCCACATGCTCTAGCGCCCTCTCCTCCTCAGTTCTTTCTCTAGCTTCCTTATTCTCTACCGGTCCATTCTCACGAGGTTCCTGGCACACTGGCTTCCCAGCTGTTCCTCCAGCGCGGGAGGAGGAACGCCAGCCAGGCTCAGGACCTTGGTTCAGACTACTGTCTGTACCCAGAATGCATGTCCCACAAACTTCTGTAAGGTTAGCACCCTGATACCTTTCAGACTTTGGTCAAATGTTCTTCTTTACCCATCCACGTAGATTCCTTAGCCCTCTTCCCTGATTTGCTCTCTTCCACAGCCTATTTACCTTCTAATACACAATTTACTTTTTTGGTTTTTTTTTTTTTCTATTTATTAAAATGTAACGAGCATGAAGGCAGGACATTCTCTCATTTATTCATTGTTGTCTCTAGCTTTTAGAACAGTGTCTGCTGTGTTATAAACAATAAATAGTCATTTCATTAATTAATCAGAGATTAAGAAAGCTGAAGTTATTCCACGCACTGTCCCTTTGAACTGTGTCCATCACTACAACTAAGTCAGAGACTTGGAAAATTCTGGATTCTAATTTTATTGCTAGCAAGTAAAGATGAAAGATTAAGCAGTCTGATATTCTCACTATATACTTTAATTCATGCAGTTAAAAAAATTATGTAAGACACAGACTTTATTTTAAAAAATCAAATAACTATTGTAAATTGAGCACCAATTCACAGGATAGAAAGAACATGCCTCAATTCATATGCTTGTCGCATCAAAATTCAAAATTTTCCTAAAGGAAACATGGAAACTATGGAATTACAATCTAAAATAATTTCCTTAAAGTTTTGATCTTTTCCTAAAGTTTATATTTTTACAGTTATGTATTTTACTGATGTAAGATATAGGACAATATTGAAATAATTTTAAATTAGGCCATTTAGAAAACTTAGGCCCATTTCTTTATAAAAGGATTAGCTACTTCCTGCTTCTGTAGAAAATTACATTTGGGAGGGGAATTGAAATGTCTAATCAAGCTAAATCATTTAGGCTCACTAGTAAAGGCCAAAGAGGCTTATAAATTTCCTTCTGTCCCAAATGCCAAGGGTGGCATAAAGTCAATGCTGTACCATCACATCTGAAGATCTAAACAAAGGTAGACAATCCTAATGTCCCCTAAGACCAGGGATCTCACTGGTGGCTCAGGTGGTAAAGCTTCTGCCTGCTGTGCAAGAGACCCGAGTTCGATCCCTGCGTTGGGAAGATCCGCTGGAGAAGGAAACGGCAACTCACTTCAGTAATTTTGCCTGGAAAATTCCATGGACTGAGGAGCCTGGTGGGCTACATTCCATGGGGTAGCAAAGAGTTGGACACAACTGAGCAACTTCACTTTCAAGACCAGGAAGATATTGTAAAGTGAGTCCCATTAGGATACAAGACTGAGTGGGAGACCTGTAGAGAATAACGTATTAAAGAAAATTTAAGGTCACTTGATACAGTAGCCTAACAGCTGTACCCTTAAAAATGCTTGCTAGATTCAGGACTTTGCTGAATTATTTGTAAGATAGAGTTCTAGTGGAATTGCTGTTCAAAAGATATTTATACTCTGTTTTTAAAGTAGAAAGCAAACATGTCATTAAAGTTAGTTTAAATGTTTGCCCATTCCAAAAAATACTTAGAAATTTACAGATGTTTCAGGACTAGGATTTTCAGTATGGTCTAAAACTAAAATAATCCACCTGTTTTTCCCAGACCATTTGTATTATGGACTCCAACTTATTCTGACTTCTCTGAACTTTTATGGAATTTTTTTTTTTTTTCCTGTAAATCAATCTTCGTTGGTGGCTCAGCTGGTAAAGAATCTGCCTGCAATGCACGAGACCCAGGTTCGATCCTTGGGTCAGGAATATCCTCTGGAGAAGAAAATGGCTTACTCACTCCAGTATTCCTGCCTGGAGAATTCTATGGACCCTGGCGGGCTACAGTCCATGGGGTTCACACTGAATGACTAACACACATGTACATGTGCCAGAAACCTCCCAGGGTGCTGGCTGGCAATATAGCAGATGCGGCCTACCCTTTGGGATTTCCCTGGTAGCTCAGCTGGTAAAGAATCTGCCTGCAATGCAGGAGACTCCAGTTTGATTCCTGGGTCAGGAAGATGTGCTGGAGAAGGATAGGTTACCTACTCCAGTATCCTGGCCTGGAGAATTCCATGGACTATAGTCACAAAGGGTCGGACTGAGTGACTTTTACTTTCAAACTGTATTGCATTTCTTTGCCGAGCTTACCTGTCCATATAAAATATGCAGATTTTTCTGGTTCCTATAAAACATGTTATAGGTCTTCAGTAAAGAATTAAGTTGTTCCCTGAAAAATAAATTACATTCACTTACACTCAGTCTTAGACTCTTTAATGGTAAACGGCAATAATGATGCTTTCAACTCATAAAGGTATGAGATAGAATGAAATGGTTCAATGGAATCTTTACTATTCTGTCATTTTAATGAAAGTCATTGAAAGCTGAAAACTTCTTAGGACATCACCAAATGTTGGAGGTGTTAATTCAGAAATGAATAACCAAAGTAAAACAAACAAAATCTGACCTTTAGATGGTTATTTCCCCTTCGTGAAGATAAATATGAATAATTTCCAAGTTGAATTTGATTTTTTAAAAGTTCTTCAAATTTTCTGTAATGAAGAAATGACTGGCTGCAAAAGTTTGAATTGAATATAAAATCTAAAGCAGGGGTTCTCAACCTATTTAAGTCACAGTATCCTTTGAAACCCTGATGAAAGCTTTGGCTTCCCTATGTGGGGGAAGAAACCTATATATAGACACATAGTTTTGCATATAAATGTGTGCTAATTTATGAGCTGTTTTGAAAGATTTTCTTGATAAACAAGGAAGGAGTCATTTTCCACATGGTTTAAGTATAGATTCTTTTTATCTGACAGCAACAAACTGACATTTTAAAATATTCTTTGTCTAAAATTCTAGAGTAAAAGAGAATTCCAGTGGTTAGGACTCCAGGCTTTCACTGCTGAGGGCTCAGGTTCTATACCTGGTTGGAGAACGAAGATGCCACAAGCCATGTGACTCAGCCAAAAAAAAACACCAATTCTGGAGTATATACACCAATATAGTTATAGTAGGTAGGTAAGATAGTATAGTAGGCAGGATTTGAGATGACTTTATTATTATTTTCTACTTGTCAAGGTCTTCCAGTTTCTTTTCTTTTTTAAAATTTTGATTAGTTTTATTTTGACAGCTAGCAACTAAAATAAGAATATTTTCGTAAGAGAAAAATAAATAAATAACCAAAGGATGGAAAATAACTCCAGACAAAGCAGTGAGGAGAGTATTCTGTAGCAGGAGACAGCCATAAAGTAGATTTTGCTTCACATTTCCTTTTTTGTTTTACAACAATTTAATCAACTTAACTTCATCAGCTAGTATGTGCCTGACCCTGTGCTACCCCCTGGGGGGGTGGGGGGTCTGGTGGGCACAGCACCGGTTCAGGAGCCGTCGTTGCTCCCAAGCATCTCACCTTTGTGGCAAGTAGGCTCTGGCAGTGGGAACACTGGTTCCTGCCACACCCCCATCCTTCTCTTTGGGCCACTATGGCTCAAGATGCTTGTCTCATTCACCTCCCCCTCTGGCCTCTATCAGCCTGTTGGTTTAAGCTACCTTTTCTCACCTGGATATGGCAGCAACCTCTTAAAAGCCTCCCTGGATTTGTTGTCTATTCTCAACAGCAGGAGTAATTTTAAAGTAAAGTCAATAGCCTCTCTCCTTTGCTCAGAACTCTTTAATATTTCTCATTATTACAATAAAAGTCAATATCCTTCCAACAACTTCAAAGGCCAGCTTTGATCTGGTTCATGTTACACCTTCCACCTCATTTTTGCTTCTCTCTTCACTTATTGCACTCTAGCCACTGGCCTCCTTGATGTTCCTTGAGTACTCCAGGCACATTCTCACCCCGGAACCTTTGTACATGTTGAACTTTTATCCAGAATGACCTCCAGCCTGCTATCACACTGTCCTGCAATCATTTTCTTTCACTATTTTCTCCAAAGTCACCTTCTCAAAGAGTCCTTCCTTATAACCAAATCTGAAAATTTGCCTCCTCCCAACATTCATATCTTGCTTTCCTCCTTCTGCCCCTTGGTCACCATCTAACCTTGTATATATTCTACTTATTTATCTAACATTCTATCTCCTCCACTAGACTGTAGCTCCAAGAGGATAAGCATGTTTTGATATTTTGTTCATGCTCTATTTCATGTGTCTGGAAGAGAGCGTGGCAAATAGTAAGAACTCAACAAATACTGGTTGAATGAAATGATCAAAAAAAAATTATTCAGAAAATAAAACTAAACATATCAAAGGGTGAAAAGTTCTTTTATATCATCAGTTTTAGGGGGGAGATAGCTAATGATATTAAGTTTTCAGGTATAGTAATAGCTAAAATCCCTTTGATCTTTAATATCTCTCTCCCTCTCATAAGGATCCTGGCTCCATGAGGGCAGGGATTTGGGTCTGTGTTATTCATTGCTGTCTTCCCAGTGATTAGAGTATAGTCTTGCTCATGGTAGGCTCTTATGAATACTGATTGACAGAATTCATGTATATTGATTTTTATGTTTGAGATCATACAAATATACTTTACTTTGCCAACAAAGGTCCATCTAGTCAAGGCTATGGTTTTTCCTGTGGTCATGTACGGATGTGAGAGTTGGACTGTGAAGAAAGCTGAGCACCAAAGAAGTGATGCTTTTGAAGTGTGGTGTTGGAGAAGACTCTTGAGAGTCCCTTAGACTGCAAGGAGATCCAAACAGTCCATTCTAAAGGAGATCAGCCCTGGGTGTTCTTTGGAAGGAATGATGCTAAAGCTGAAACTCCAGTACTGTGGCTACCTCTTGCGAAGAATTGACTGATTGGAAAAGACTCTGATGCTGGGAGGGATAGGGGGCAGGAGGAGAAGGGGACGACAGAGGATGAGATGGCTGGATGGCATCACTGACTCGATGGGCGTGAGTCTGAGTGAACTCCTGGAGTTGGTGATGGACAGGGAGGCCTGGCGTGCTGCGATTCATGGGGTCGCAAAGAGTCGGACAGTGACTGAACTGAACTGAAACATACTTTTCATTTGACTTTTCTCACTTGTAATTTTAATGTACCTATTTCCAAGGATCAATATACTCCACACAAACACCACAGAAAATTTTCTGCAGAATCACTTTATGCTACTGTACCATTTGCCAGCTGGCTTACTTTAGAATTCTAGTGTTGATGAATATTTCTGTTTTAAATATCACTGAGCACACAAGGGATTTTATTTCATTGAAGCCATTGCTGTGGGATAGTTCTTAAAAACTAACATACTGGTAAAGAGCATGAACACTTCTATAGCTTTCATTATGGTGCCAGGGTGGCATATGGAAATTTCCAGTTCACTTGGGATGCAAATCCTGATACGCTAAGCTGTGAGAATTGTAATACAAGCAAATGAATTTTTACATCATCTTGTTCCCTCAGCTTCTGTTTCTGATAAAACTGCATGATAAGGAATGGTACACGTATCCTTCAAAGTATTTACCTCAGGACTATGTTTAATTAGACGGATTATTCTCTGGGAGCAAGCTCTTTGGAAAATGTTTCTGTATCTGAAAAGAACCAGACTAAATCTTTCTCCACAGAAATAAGTCTGCATATGACCCAAGGAGTCAGCAAACTGGTTCCCAGGACACCAGTTTTTATAAATAAATTTTACTGGACTACAGCTACACTAATTTGTTTGCTAATTGCCTGTAGCTGCTCTCCTTCTATAATTGCAGAGCTGAGTGATTGTGACACAAACCATATGGCCCACGAAGCCCAAAATACATATTATCTGACCCTTTACTGAGGTATTTGGTCAACCTATCAACTGTCTATAACACAAGGTAACTGAAGACCACAGATACCTTACATATTTTCCTCACCACCGGCAGGATCTTTCTGACGCCCCAATGACAAGCACTTTGAAGGATTTTGGCATGCAGAATAAGGGAAGAGTTTGGGAGATACCTATTTCCAAGGATCAATATACTCCACACAAACACCACAGAAAATTTTCTGCAGAATCACTTTATGCTACTGTACCATTTTCCAGCTGGCTTACTTTAGAATTCTAGTGTTGATGAATATTTCTGTTTTAAATATCACTGAGCACACAAGGGATTTTATTTCATTGAAGCCATTGCTGTGGGATAGTTCTTAAAAACTAACATACTGGTAAAGAGCATGAACACTTCTATAGCTTTCATTATGGTGCCAGGGTGGCATATGGAAATTTCCAGTTCACTTGGGATGCAAATCTGATACGCTAAGCTGTGAGAATTGTAATACAAGCAAATGAATTTTTACATCATCTTGTTCCCTCAGCTTCTGTTTCTGATAAAACTGCATGATAAGGAATGGTACACGTATCCTTCAAAGTATTTACCTCAGGACTATGTTTAATTAGACGGATTATTCTCTGGGAGCAAGCTCTTTGGAAAATGTTTCTGTATCTGAAAAGAACCAGACTAAATCTTTCTCCACAGAAATAAGTCTCCATATGACCCAAGGAGTCAGCAAACTGGTTCCCAGGACACCAGTTTTTATAAATAAATTTTACTGGACTACAGCTACACTAATTTGTTTGCTAATTGCCTGTAGCTGCTCTCCTTCTATAATTGCAGAGCTGAGTGATTGTGACACAAACCATATGGCCCACGAAGCCCAAAATACATATTATCTGACCCTTTACTGAGGTATTTGGTCAACCTATCAACTGTCTATAACACAAGGTAACTGAAGACCACAGATACCTTACATATTTTCCTCACCACCGGCAGGATCTTTCTGACGCCCCAATGACAAGCACTTTGAAGGATTTTGGCATGCAGAATAAGGGAAGAGTTTGGGAGAAAAGTGTTAGGATAAAGTTGGGTAAGTTAATGGTGCAATAAAGTGAGGAATTAGAAAATTCAGAAGTTAGGTGAACAGCTATAGCAATGGTGAATGCATTCAAATATTAAAACCTCGTCACGTTTTTATCCTGTGGACTCTACCCGAGGAACTTTTTAAAGATGATTAGCATATGCACCTGATGAAACAATGGACCTAATACAATACTGGGAATACAATATAGCCTACAACATTCTAATTCAACTTTTTCGGGCAACCAGGCCACATGGAACTGAAGAAATTATTGTCAAATTAATCATTTTTTATCTGATGAATGGTTCAAATTTTGTCCTCTAAGAGAAGACTTGTCCTAGTATTCATTCATTCATACACTTGCTGTGTGAACACAGTAAAGAGGTCTCAGTCGTACTCTGAGGGTGAGTGAGAGCTCAAGCGATTGGTGCTGCCTGTTTTGCACTTTGGAGGCAAAGGAATAAGCGAGAGTGTGAGGAGCTTACCAGGCAAAGAAAGTATTAACAGGGGCCTTCTAGATATTTCCATAGCTTTTGTGGAGAAAGCTCAAAAAGTTGATTCTGAGAACAGGACATTTAGGATGGGGTATGGTAAGTGATGAAGAAGCAGGCAAGAAGCTTGCAAACTTCTAAAAGAAGTTAAGAATTCACTCTGCAGGGAACGGGCAGTTACTGGAGCTTTCACGTAGAGAAAGATATGGTGCTCCTAAGGGCCACTAGGGAACTTATGGCAGACCGGGTAGATTAACTAGACTTTCGCTCAGTCATGTCCAGCTTTTTGCAACCCCATGGACTATTGCCTTCCAGGCTCCTCTGTGCATGGGATTTCCCAGGCAAGAATACTAGAGTGGGTTGCCATATCCTTCTTCAAGGGATCTTTCTGACCCAGGAATGGAACCCACATCTCCTGTGTCTTCTGCATTATAAGCAGATTATTTACCCAGTGAGCCATCCAGATTTCAGGGTAAAAACATGAAGGCAGCAAGATGAGTGGAACCACTGCAGTGGCTTTGGGGTGAAGGGTCAAGGCTAAGTTCTGTAGAAAGGTGATCAAATGTACCTTGTATACAGAAGCCTGAAGTTTAGAAGAGACCTAAAAATGGTATAGGAATTATTTGGTTTAAGAAATCCAAAGACGATCACTAAAGTGTTATCTAAGCAGTCCCTAGCCAGGAAAGAGGACTCTGATTTAATATATATGGTGACTTGTCAAAATGAATTGCAACATATTCTTTAGGATTTAACCTAAATTTTACCTATGGACCTCAAGGCTATGGTTTTTCTAGTAGTAATGTATGGATGTGAGAGTAGGACTATAAAGAAAGCTGAGCAGTGAAGAATTGATGCTTGTCAACTGGGGTGTTGGAGAAGACTCTTGAAAGTCCCTTGGACTACAAGGAGATCCAATCAGTCCATCCTAAAGGAGATCAGTCCTGGGTGTTCAAGGAAGAACTGATGCTGAAGCTGAAACTCAAATACTTTGGCCACCTCATGCAAAGAGCTGACTCATTGGAAAAGACCTTGATGCTGGGAAACATTGAGGGCAGGAGGAGAAGAGGATGACAGTGGATGAGATGGTTGGACGGCATCACTGACTCAATGGACATGAGTTTGGGTAAACTCTGGGAGTTGGTGATGGACAGGGAGGCCTCGCATGCTGCAGTTCATGGGGTTGCAAAGAGTCAGACACGCAACTGAGCTGAACTGAACTGAACTGAAGGATCTCCCTACCTCATAAAAAAAAAGGGAAAAAAATAATTTATGTACCTTTTCCTCTCAGCCCCAAAGAATTCTCCATCCAGCCTAGACCAGACTGTTTAACAACTGTTCAGTTGCCTTAACAAAACTATTAAATGGGTGATAAGAAAAGGCTTCCCTATCCAGTCTTCTTAGCTTACAAATCTGTCACATCTAGAAGGCAGAGGGACACCCAGAAAGTTGACATGGTACAACAACCTGTATACTTTTTGTGGTGGTGGTATAGTCACTAAGTCGTGTCCAACTCTTTTGTGACCCCATGGACTGTAGCTCCTTTGTCCATGGGATTTCTCAGGCAAGAATACTAGAATGGGTTGCCATTTCCTCCTCCAGGCTGCTGCTGCTGCTGCTAAGTCACTTCAGTCGTGTCCAATTCTTTGCGACCTCATAGACGGCAGCCTACCAGGCTCCCCCATCCCTGGGATTCTTCAGGCAAGAACATAGGAGTGGGTTGCCATTTCCTTCTCCAATGCATGAAAATGAAAAGTAAAAGTGAAGTCGCTTAGTCGTGTCCGACTCTTCGTGACCCCATGGACTGCAGCCTACCAGGCTCCTCCATCTATGGGATTTTCCAGGCAAGAGTACTGGAGTGGGGTGCCACCGCCTTCTCCGCTCCTCCAGGCAAATCTTCCCAAACCAGAGATCGAACACATGCCTCCTGCATTGGCAGGTGGATTCTTTACCACTGAGTCACCAGGGAAGCCTGTTACTTTATATGTGATATATAAATTGATTTTCTAAGAAAAGCTTGATTTTTCAAACATGGAATACTGTATCATAATGTATCACAAGGATTTTTTTTAAAATGCTACTACACAGTATATAACATGAATAGTGTTTTTACAAAACTAAGGAATAACAAGCCTCCATATAAACTTGACTTCTAACTAAATGAACACATAGAATCATAAGCTTCCCCAGCACAGAAGTTGTTACTGTGCATGACAGTGCAGAGAGAGGACCCTGTTAGATGCAGATGACACCCAGAGTTAGTCATAAAGCTCCCGGATAAGTGCTCACCCGGGAAAGACTTAACATGGGGGTGACAGGTATCAGGGAGATGATGCCAGGGCTCCTGCCCATTTAAAGGTCCCTGTTCCTTTAAGGCTCCTTGCACAATTTTAATGAGTAATAGTGGATCCAGAGCTGACTGTAAAATGCTTAGGTGTACTTTGCACTTTGTGGTCTGAATGGCATCTGCTCAGCAGATGGGAATTACCCACATTCTGACGTTTGCCATGAATAATGGACTGAGCAAGAAAGGAGTTCCTCAATCTTATCACGCTATCTGGTTGGCCAGAAGAAACACTTTGTATTTAATTTTATAAATCGTAATAAATATTGACACTGGACAGCATGTTGGGTGGAAGTGAGTTGTGCCCTCCATCCATAGATAGAATGCAAGTCAAATTTTAGTTGTGAGTTCTCTCTCCTTTTAGTAATGATTTGCAGCATAATTAAGTGGATCTCCAACTCTCTTCCTGGAAATCAAAAAACCCCATCTCATTCTTTACTAAGTGATTCCTATACTTTGGGCAAAGGCAAACCAGAAACACTCTTGTATGTGGTAGTCCAACACAATTTCAGAGCCTGCCACATGACACAAAATAAACTTCAGTGGAAAATACAATCCCATGTAGTCACCAAAGGCATATTAGGTCATGGCTGTGCTTCCTTAGTTTGTTATTTTTGCCTTTTGGAGACTTGCTGAAAACTATTCAGGACCCTGGCCAGGCAGCCACTGAACATCACAGGGACAACAGCAGGAAAGACCGCATCCTGCCTTGTGTGTTGCCATGATTAAGAGCAGGAGCCTAGAACATTCGAAACAGTGTCTTCAAAGAGGTGAAAAACTAAAGCAGAATAAAAATACTAGCTCGATATATAGGTCTTTAGTTTCTTTAGGTAGGTATATTCCTAAGTATTTTATTCTTTTCATTGCAATGGTGAATGGAATTGTTTCCTTAACTTCTTTTTCTACTTTCTCATTATTAGTATATAGGAATGCAAGGGATTTCTGAGTGTTGATTTTATATCCTGCAGCTTTACTATATTCATTGATTAGCTCTAGTAATTTTCTGGTTTACTCATTTTCGCTATATTGACTCTTCCGATCCATGAACATGGAATATTTCTTCATCTATTAGTGTCCTCTTTGATTTCTTTCATCAGTGTTTTATAATTTTCGATATATAGGTCTTTAGTTTCTTTAGGTAGGTATATTCCCAAGTATTTTATTCTTTTCATTGCAATGGTGAATGGAATTGCTTCCTTAACTTGTTTTTCTACTTTCTCATTATTAGTGTATAGGAATGCAAGGGATTTCTGAGTGTTGATTTTATATCCTGCAACTTTACTATATTCATTGATTAGCTCTAGTAGTTTTCTGGTCGAGTCTTTAGGATTTTCTATGTAGAGGATCATGTCATCTGCAAACAGTGAGAGTTTTACTTCTTCTTTTCCAATTTGGATTCCTTTTATTTCTTTTTCTGCTCTGATTGCTGTGGCCAAAACTTCCAGAACTATATTGAATAGTAATGGTGAAAGTGGGCACCCTTGTCTTGTTCCTGACTTTAGGGGAAATGCTTTCAATTTTTCACCATTGAGGATAATGTTTGCTGTGGGTTTGTCATATATAGTTTTTATTATGTTGAGGTATGTTCCTTCTATTCCTGCTTTCTGAAGAGTTTTTATCATAAATGGATGTTGAATTTTGTCAAAGGCCTTCTCTGCATCTATTGAGATAATCAGGGCTCACAGACGCTCCAGCTGTGGTACATGGGGTCAGTCATTGTGGAGAGCAGCCTTAGTTGTTGTGGTGTCTGGGCTTGGTTGTCCCACTACATGTGGGATCTTAGTTTCCTGATCACAGATTAAACCTGAGTCCCCTGCATCGCAAGACAGATTCTTAACCACTGGACCAACAGGAAGTCCCCAAAAGGTACCATGGTATATGTACTCTTTTAAGGCTTGTTTTCTATGTAAAATTACATCACAAGGATTCATGCATATTATTTTGTTGCTTTAGTTTATTCATTTCAATTGCTGTATTCCACTGTATATAAATAAAACAAAAATAATATCATATATATATATCACAGATTATTTGTTTTCTCCCATGGATGGGCATTTGAGTTGCCTGGGGCTGAGGAAGGGGAGTTGGGGAGAAATGAGGAGTTACAGCTAAGGGTTTTTTTTTTTGAGAGGGATAATTAAAATGTTCTACAATTACATGGCAGTAATGACTGCAAACTTTGCATACTAAAACCCATCAAACTGTGCATTTTGAATGGGTGAATTATATGGCATGTGCACTATATCCCCAACCTAGGGATTGAACCCAGGTCTCCCGCATTGCAGGTGAATTTTTTATGAACTGAGCCACAAGGGAAGCCCAACAATACTGGAGTGGGTAGCCTATCCCTTCTCCAGTGGATCTTCTTGACCCAGGAATCAAGCAGCGGTCTCCTGCATTGCAGGTAGATTCTTTACCAAGGGAGCTATCAGGGAAGCCCTTAAAATGGTGAATTACATGGCATGTGCACTATATCTTAATAAAGTTGCTATAAAAACTCTAAGGCAATGAATTTGAAAATGTAGAGGAAAAAAAAAGGATTTCCTAGCAGAATATAAAATACCAATATTAACCCAATAAAAACTAGAAATCTTAAAGATATAAATACTCCTTAACAGATTATAAAAGAAATTAAAGGTCTACCATAAAAAACAACCCAAGTGGCCAATTAGTGAATGAAAAGATGCTCATCAGTTAATCAGGAAACACAAGTTAAAAGTACATCGAAAAATCTAAAATATGACACAAATGTACTTATCTATGCAACAGAAACAGACTCACAGACATAGAGGACAGACTTGTGGTTGCTAAGGGGGAGAGGGACTGAGAGTTTGGGATTAGCAGATGCAAACTATTATACAGAGAATGGATAAATAGCAAAATGATCCTACTGTAGAGCACAGAAAACTGTAGTCAATATCCTGTGATAGACCATAATGGAAAAAAAGACTACAATGAGATACCACTACACACCCACTAGAATGGCTAAAATTAAAAACTAAGATACCACCAAATGCTGATGAGGATGTAGAGCAAATGGCCTTCTCCTACATTGCTGGTGAGAGTACTATTTGGTAGTAGATCCATTTTGAAAGACTACTTGCTAGTATTTATGAGAACTGAATGTTTACTATACTTGCAAGTTGTTAAGAGACTAGATCTAAGAGTTCTCATCACAAGGAAAATACCTTTTCCCTCTTTTTTGTATCTATATGAGATGACGGATGTTAACTGCACTTTGTTTAGTAAGCATTTCACAATGTATGTAAGTCGTTATGCTGCACACTTGAAACTTATACAGTACTTTTTATCAATTATATTCCAATAAAACTGGAAAAAATATTAATGCAAAAAACCACACCCTACACATTTGCATATCCCACAAAGCAGAAATTCCACTTCTAGGTGTGTATAGCAATAGCATGGCTCCATACTCACAAGCCATGAAGACAAAGTTCATTATGGCACTATTTGTAGTAGCCAAACTAGAAACAACACAGATGCTCATCAACAGTAGAAAGGAAACATCACCTGTGCAATGCTCATGTGATGGAATGCTGTACAACAATGCAAGGTAATGAAATACAGGTATAAGCAATTACCTGGGTGAATCTTGCAGACATAATGTTGAAGAGTACATATTGAATGAGTCAAAAAAGAGTACATTTTGAATGACTCAAAACAAGTAAAAATAATGGATGGCAATAGTAGATATTCCTGAGAGCAGGGTACTGACTGGGAAAAGGAATGAGGAAATCTTCTGGGGTGCTGGAAACACTCTGTGTCTTGGAATGATGGATCTATGAGTGTATACATATATAAGAATGCATCTGGATGTACAGAGAAGATTAGTAGATTTTATACACTCTATTGTATATTCAGTTCAGTTCAGTTCAGTCGCTCAGTCGTGCCTGACTCTTCATGATCCCATGGACCACAGCATGTCAGGCCTCCCTGTCCATCACCAACTCTTGGTGAAACTCACCTCCATGGAGTTGGTGATGCCATCCAACCATCTCATCCTCTGTCATCCCCTTCTCCTCCTGCCCTCAATCTTTCCCAGCATCAGGATCTTTTCAAATGAGTCAGCTCTTCACATGAGATGACCAAATTATTGAAGTTTCAGCTTCAGCATCAGTCCTTCCAATGAATATTCAGGACTGAATTCCTTTAGGATGGACTGGTTGGATCTCCTTGCAGTCCAAGGGACTCTTAAGAGTCTTCTCCAACACCAGAGTTCAAAAGCATCAATTCTTCTGTGCTCAGCTTTCTTTATCGTCCAACTCTCACATCCATATATGACTACTGGAAAAACCATAGCCTTGACTAGATGGACCTTTGTTGACAAAGTAATGTCTCTGCTTTTCAATATGCTGTCTAGTTTGGTCATAAATTTCCTTCCAAGGAATAAGCGTCTTTTAATTTCATGGTTGCAATCACCATCTGCAGTGATTTTGGAGGCCCCCAAATAAAGTCAGCTACTGTTTCCACTGTTTACCCATCTATTTGCCATGAAATGATGGGACCAGATGCCATGATCTTTGTTTTCTGAATGTTGAGCTTTAAGCCAACTTTTTCACTCTCCTCTTTCACCTTCATCAAGAAGCTCTAGTTCTTCTTCACTTTCTGCCATAAGGGTGGTGTCATCTGCATATCTGAGGTTATTGATATTTCTCCCAGCAATCTTGATTCCAGCTTGTTCTTCTTCTAGCCCAATATTTCTCATGATGTACTCTGCATATAAGTTAAATAAGCAAGGTATGACAATATACAGTGTTGACATACTCCTTTTCCTATTTGGAACCATTCTGTTGTTCCATGTCCAGTTCTGACTATTGCTTCCTGACCTGCATACAGGTTTCTCAAGAAGCAGGTCAGGTGGTCTGGTATTCCCATCTCTTTCAGAATTTTCCACAGTTTATTTTGATCCACACAGTCAAAGGCTTTGGTATATTGTATATTCATTATCCCTTATTTTAAAAACCTATGCTCATATATTTTTATTTAAAGAAAATCAGATGTACATGTTCTGGATTTTTATTTCTAGTCACGGAAGGCTAGATAATTTGAACCAACCCTCCTGCTGAAAAAAGTGGACAAAACTATTAAAAACATCATAAAGCATCACTGAGATGACTAGAGAGTTAAAAAAATGACTGAGCCAAGATCCAGGAGACCAGGGACTCGAGAGGTGAGCCTGGTACTCAGAATTGCTTTTGCCCTGAGATGTTTGGGGAGTGTTGACCTAGAGGAAACAGCTGGGGGCTTAGGACAAAGAGTCACAGTCCAGACTCCACCAAGAGCATATATGGACACTTGATCTGTGACAAATGTGTCACTGTATTAGAACAAATGTGTAACAGTGCTAACACAATGAGAGAGATCCATATGAGAAGATGAAATTAAAGCTCTGCCTGGCACCACACACAGAAACGAATCCTGGGTGGATTGTAGACCCAAGTCTAAAAGGTAAAACAACAACACTTTCCAAAGGTAATATGGGAGAATGTCTTCATAAGATAGGGTAGGGAAAGACTTTATAATCAACACTCACAAAACATGCATTAAGCATAGAAGACCGATCAACTGCATTACAATAAAATCTAGAACTTCTGTTCATCAATATACATTAACATCAAAAGGCATGACTAGGCCAGCCACAGAAAAGGAGAGGATATTTGTAGTGTGTATAACTGCAAAGAGGGACTTCCCAGGTGGCTCGGCATCTAAAGAATCTGCCTGCAGTGCAGGGAACACATGAGACGTGGGTTTGATCCCTGAGTTGGGAAGATCCCCTGGAGAAGGAAATGGCAGCCCACTTCAGTGTTCTTGCCTGAAAAACCCCACGGACAGAGGAGCCAGGCAGGCTACAGTTTAGGGGATCACAAAGAGTCATACATGACTGAGTATGCACTCAAAGGGACTTGACTTGATCACAGATCAAGTGTCCATATATGCTCTTGGTGGAGTCTGTACTGTAACTGTTTGTCCTAAGCCCCCAGCTGTTTCCTCTAGGTCAATGCTCCCCAAACATCTCAGGGCAAAAGAAATTCTAAGTACCAGGCTCAACTCTCGAGTCCCTGGTCTTCTGGATCTTGGCTCAGTCATTTTTTTAACTCTCTAGTCATCTCAGTGATGCTTTATGATGTTTTTTAATGGTTTTGAATATAAAGAACACTTACAAATCAATATGAATAAGTCAGACAATCCCATAGAAAAGAGGGCAAAAGATTACAGCCGTTACTTCACAAAAGGGGCTATTCAACAGCCAATAAGCCTATGAAAAGTTGCTCAGCTTAACAAGACTGAAATGTTTATATGACAACGAGATATCATCACTTACTCATCAGATTGACTGAAATGAACAAGTCTGACAATTCTAAGTGTTGAGAAAGATGTGGAGCAAAGGAAACTCTTGTACCATTCATGGGAATTTAGGTTGGTGCCACCATTTTGAACATGGTTGAGCTTCATCTAGCAAATTAGGTGTACTTGACAGAAGCACAGCCTGTAATGGGCAAGAGGTGGAAACAACACAAATGTCCATCTACAGCGGGCTAGACCAATAATCTGTGGCATATTCCCACAGTGGAAATGGATGTGCTTCAGATACCCTTGGCAACATGGATGAATCTCATAGACACTGTGCTGAGGGAAAGAAGCTGGATGATTGCATTTGTACAAAATTCATAAATAGGCAAAACTAAACCCCATTGTTTAGAGATGTAAACAAAGGTGGCTCAGTTATAAAGAAAAGCAAGTAGTGGATAATCTAAAAGTCATAATGGTGTTTACCCCGAGTGGGGGATGAAGACGATAGTTACCAGGATGGGTGTATGGGTTGAGTGGTGTCCCCGAAGTTCACATGTTGAGTCATTATCCCCAGTACCCCAGAATGTGAACATCTTTGGAACAAAGGTCTTTAGAAGGTGATTAAGTTAAATGAGATCATTAAGATGAGTGCTAACCCAGGATGACTGGTGTCTTTATGAGAAGAAGAGATTAGGACACAGAAGTGTACAGAAGGAAGACCATGTGAGAACATTGGGAGGGCCATCTCCAAGCCAAGGAGAGAGTTCTGAGAAGATATCAACCCTGCTGACACCTTGATCTTTTACTTACAGCCTCCAGAACTGGGAGCAAATGCATTTCTGTTGTTGAAGCCCCCAGCCTGAGATTTTACAAACTAAGACAGTGCCCTTCTGTGTCTGGCTTCTCGCACTGAGCATCATGTGTTCAAGGTCCATCCACGTTGTAGTGAGTGTCAGTGCTTTACCATAGATTGAGATGTGTATAAGAGACAGTCTCTGCATCTATTGAGATAATCATATG
>SJYC01123283.1:0-21266 GCA_006408675.1 Madoqua kirkii
TTCTTAGTAAGTACTTACAGTGATGTAGCTGTATCTGTAAACTGGTCTTTATCTATACATGTATCTGGTTGTCCACCTGTACATTTATTTGTGTTTCTTTAAGAGCCAGTATCTATGTCTCTATTTGTGACTGTAAATGTGTCTCTTTCTGTATAATACCAGGGTCAACATCTTTATCTGTTCCCAACTTGGCCCTATATCTGTCTTTCTGTCTGTTACCATATCTGGGTCTCTATAGGTACCTATCAGCGTCTCTACCTAGATCTATCCACGGATCAATATCTTTACCTGTACCTGGGTCTCTAGCAGTCTGTTCCAGCATCTTCAGCTGTCCCTCTCTCTCTGGGTCTCTATCTGAAAATTTACCTTTGTACTGTAGCCTTTCATGCTTTCTTGATCTGTATCTATACCGTTGACTCTCCCTGAACCTTTATCTGGTTTTCTATAAGTATCTCTATATGTACCTGCATCTGGGTCTCTATCTGTATTATTTCTCTGTCTTTACCTCTATTAGGTCTCTATTAGTTTCTGTATCTGTCCAGCTATTTGCACTTCTTTTCTGTGTCTCTACCTCTATCCTATCTTTATCTGATTTATATATTTACCTGTGTCTTTCTCTCAGTGTGTTCCCATGTCCAGGTGTGTCTGTTTATGTACTACTCCCTCTGTGTGTGTGTGTACCTGTATCTATATCTCTGTATGCACTCAAATCTCTTTGTCTATCTTTACCTGTATCTGTGTCTTTATCTGTCCCTGTGTCTAGGTCTGTACAATACCTTTATGTGTCAAGGGAACTTGGAGATGCTCTGAGACTTTCAGGAAGGGTTGCAAAATTTGCCTGTTAGCTCTGCTGCTAGTTCTGCCATTGCTTCTTATTATGTCAGTTTCCTGAGACAACTGTAGGAAATGACTACAAACTGGGTGGCTTAAAAAAGTGACATTTATTGCCTTAATGTTCTGATGACTAAAAATCTGAAGTCAATAGTTTGGCTGGTAGAGTTCCTTCTGAGGACTGTGATGGAGAATCTTTCCAGGCCTCTCTTCTAGCTTCTAGTTTGTTGGAAAGCACTGTCATTTCTTTGCTTATAGAATCATTACTGATGTCTGTCTTCATCTTCATGTGTGTTCTCCCTGTGAAGGTGACTCTGTGTCCAAATTTCTCCTCTTTGTAAGGACATCAGTCATATTAGAATCCACCCTAACAACCTCATCGTTCCTAATGACATCTCCATTGACCCCGTTTCCAAATAAGATCACATTTTGGAGTCTGGTGGCTAGGACTTCATGTGAATTTGGGGATAAAAATCAACACATAATACTCATTTTGCTCCTTCATTTCACTGGCAAACTCTTACCTCAACAAGCTCCTGGCTCCATCCTTCAGACTGGCTTTGCTCTGGGCTCTCCTTTGGGTCTGGGACAGCTAGTTGAGAAGGATGCTGGCATTGTTTGGGGAAGGTAGCTCCAGGGCAGCCCAGGGCACAGTCCTGTGGGCAGAGGTCTGGGTAAGGGTGGCTCCTCAGACCTATAACTGGAACTTGGGAGGAGAGTCAGTCAGGTTGGGTTAGGTGATGCTGCAATGACAACCAACCACAAGATCTCAGTGCTTAACTCAACAAAGAATTCTTTCTCACTTATGCAATATGTTGATCATGGGTCTCTTGGAGTGTTTACCTCTATATTCTCCTCACTTAGAGCCCAGGCTGAGAGAGGCTCTGTTCTCATCGTTCCACTTATCCCCAAGGCAGGAACAAGGGAGTATGCCCTATGGCATACTGACATATATATATATATATATATGTTGCTGCCCAGAAGGGAGATGCCACACTTGTATTCATACTCCACTGGCCAGAGCAGGTCACATGTTCACACCTAATCTCAAGGCACCAGGGATACAGGACTACCATGTGCCTGGAAAATGAACTGGAAATATTGGGAGAACAACAGGCCTTAGGAAGCCTGGGCGGGGCTTCTGTTTCTTTCTTTCCCTGGCTTTGCTCTTTGGGAGGGCTAACGGTGTCCTGGTTGGCCAAAGTGATTTATACAATAGTGCTTTCTTTCAGTCTTAAAAGAGTCTGTCTTTGGCCACAGATTCCATGCCCTCCACTTCTCTGTTGTGGCAGGAGATAAAGACCGTCTGCGTGCAGGGAAGCAGATGCTGTTAGAAAGGAGACACCCTGGGGGACCACATGCTGAAGTGATAAAGTCACTTCTGGTTACATGTTATTCTCTGTGTTTCTTAACTTCTTCTTACCCTTCAGCCCTCAGGTGAATCTTCTTTAGATACCTAACCTCCTCTCTGTTGTGTCCTAGGACTAAGGAAAAGGAGAACAGAAAAAGAGCAATGTCCTCCAGAGACTGGCAATGGTGATAAGCAAGAAGCATCCAGGCGAAGGCCAATGATCAGGGTGAGTGTCCAGGGCCCATGTTGCCTCTCTCATCCAAGAGTTTTCAGGACTTCCTTTTTAAGGAAGGTGGCACTTTCTCAAAGATATCTCCACAAGTAACACTCCATTTGATCTTTCCAGCCTAGCGAGGAGGCTGCTTCTAACTCAGAGCTGGCATTCCAGTACAGCAGGCAGAGTTGGCAGGGAACCCCATACCATTTTGTGCCAGGAAGGGCAGGGGTGCCAGCATGACCTTCTGGTCACTAGAGGGTCACATCATCCTTTTTCTCCTCACTCTTCCATCCCTCAGGGCCTTTGTACCTACTCTTCCTTCTATCTGAAATGTCCTTCCACTATTATTTTTATGTCGGCCTTCTCATCCTTAGAGACATAGCCTGTGAGTACCCTCTCTCCTTAAATAACCCTTTCCCTCCATCCTGTCATGGCCCCCACTCATCTATTTAGTGACATCTGTCATGAGTTTTGGGTAACTATTTCCTTGTTAATTTCTGGTTTCCTGCCTAGACTATGAGCTCCATTATTATGTCCCACAGCCTAGCACAGCACTTGGCATGTAGCAAGTCCTCAGCACATGTTTGCTGAATGAACAAATGAATGCTTAAACAGATGAATGAAGGTAGCACTTGAACTCTGTTTCTGAAGATTTGCTGGCCCTGGACCACAAGGTGGGAAAGTGAGGGACACAAAATTGAATTCGAGTTCAAAATGGCCATTCCTAGCAGGTCAGACACACAAAACCGAAAATGATTCCGATGTCAGAGTAGAGCTCGATGCATATACAGAAGCATCACACTGGAATGTATCAACGAGCAGTGTCTGTCTGAGAAGGGCAGCCGGCCTTTTGGAATACTGATTGATTTTATCAGTAATACCATTCACCCTTGCTGGCATGTTCTGTGGCCTTGAAGGTGGTGTCAACACAGGGGTGACGTGTGAGGTCGACCAGAGGTGGCACTATAGAGAAGGAAGGGTACCTGTCTGTGGGACTGTGATAGCTCAGTGGAGAGACAGGAAGTGCTGGGAAGTGGTCTTAGCTGGATAGAGATGCAGTCTGTGTGACTCCATTCGCTGTGCACACGTGTGTGCTCACATTCTAGCATGCAGAGATGAGGCTATTTTCAGGTGGTTTTGGGGCAAATAGTCATCCTGCAAGCAAAAAATATTGGGAAGCACTCAGTGCAGGGATTACTAGCCCCATTTTACAGAATAGGAAAGTGCAGCTCACAGATGTTAACCTTGTCTAAGGTCCTCCCATGAGTGTGTGGAGAGCAGGCAGGCTGATCTTTGCCACCCTCCTGCACAGTGTTGGACTCTCAGTCAGTGATGGGTGGAGACTGGAGCCCAGAGTTTGTGCCTGGTAGATACTAGTGTTGGTGATGCAGATATAAATGTGCTTTGTAATCCATCATGCAAGGGTCTGAATCTCTGGCTATGATGAGTGAGTGTGCGGCATGTGTGCTCAGTTGCTCAGCTGTGTCCAGCTCTTTGCAATCCCATGGACTATAGCCCGCCAGGCTCCTCTGTCCATGGGATTCTCCAGGAAAGAATACCTGGAGTGGTTTTTCATGCCCTCCTCCAGGGGCTCTTGTGACCCTGGGACCAAATCCGTGTCTCCAGTGTCTCCTGCATTGGTAGTCAGGTTCTCTACCACCAGCACCACCTGGAAAGCCCTAGTGAGGGTATTCACATTGAAAAAGGAGGTTGCCAGATAATTTGGAGAACATCCTCCTCCTAGGAGGGCTTCTCCCAACCCCCCTCACCCTCTGAGAACCATTGTACTGGAAGATATGTAGGCAACAAGTTCTTAAGGAGCTGGCTTTCAATCATGAGTTTGTTATAAAGGACATGGCACACGTTCCCAACTAAAAGTCAGTTACACCCACATTCCTCAAACTCACAAGATCACTGTGAGGCTTGCAAGATGCTTGTACTAACCAGAACATACCATCCTGTCTCCTAGGTCATGGCAGAAATTTTATTGAAAATATGTTCACCATCTTTCCCAGAACTTTCTCACACAGAGGTAACTCAGATAGGACACTATGCTTGAATTCTACCTATCACATGAAGGCCTTGTGGGCTGTGAAGAAGGCTGCCTCAAAAAATGTTCAAAATAAAGATTTCTGTTTACTGTAAAACTTGTTTAGAGAATGCCTTTTCCATATACGTGTGGGCCAAGGAACCAGGCCCTAGGGCCCCCCTGCCTCCACCCACATTCCCCAGGTGCTCATACTTGTAAAAAAAAATGAGAAAAATGTTTTTTTTTTTTTTGTGGGGCTATAAAATAAATTAAATGGAAAAACCTTCTAGCCTTAAAATAGTCAGAAATCTAAGATGGAAAAGTCACAAGTTAAATGCTTGTGCATTGCTTCCTGGAGACACTTCAGAAAAACAACGCCCTACGGTCATGATTAGCTTTCACACTCAGCTTAGCTGAAACTTCCTTCAGGAACTCTTTCGGCACCCCCACCCTGTTTGCCCTCATTCCTCTATGGGTTGATTAATCATTCATCCATCCTTTCATTCAATAAGTATTTCCTGAGAACACTGTATGTCAGGCATGAATCAAGGTGCTGGGTAAACAGAAAGACAAAAACAGACAAAGCTCCCTGCCTTTGTGGAGCTGATGTTCTAGTTGGGGGATACTGACGACCCACAAGATGAAGAATTGTATGCCATAGTCCATTAGAAGGTGGTAGGTGCTGTGGATAAAAATCAAGCATGGGAGGTCAGCTTGATTTGCCTTGAAATGGTAAAGGTGATGCTGTAGTTTTGGACTTGAAGGAGGGGAAGGAGTATGCCACAGAGAGAAGTGTGTTCCAGGTGCAGTGAACAGCATATGCGAAGGCCCTGAGGAGAAGTGTTCTTGGTGTGTATAAGGAACAAAAGGAGGCCTGTGGGTCTGGAGTGAAAGTGGAGCTAGAGGGAAAGAGATCAGATGGGCTCCCCTCATTGAGCCATGGGAATGCTCCTCTTGCAGTGGGATCACTGTAAGTGTCTTTATTGTTTTTCCTGTTAGTTGGGTTCCCGGGGACACAGGCTTTGGGTTGGAGCTTAGCATGATCTCAGGATAGATGTTTGGGCAAGGGAAGGGCAGGAAGCAATGGGAAGAGAGAACAAGGACTCAGCTAACCTGATGGGGAACTTTGGAGCTTGGATGATCCGTTAGCATCATTCTACATTATGGAGGCCATGGGGCTGCCCTTCACAGAGCATGTGATCTGAGGCCATTTCTGCAGGAATGGACTCTCAGGAAAACTGACACCTGAGAATCCACATGCCCAACAGCTGGGGAAAGAAGAGCTTTAGCCCTGAAGGGAGATTTGAGTGATGCACCGTGGCATCCACTATGTTGCCTAGCACTGAGAACTCATGTTAACTCAGGTATCCTGCTAAGCACTTTATAAGAATGGTCTGATTTAGTCCTCATACAAACCTGTGAGTTAAGTATTATAATCAGTTTCACTTTTTAGAAGAGCCCCAAAGAGACTGAGGGGCTTCTCAGGTGGTACTATGTTGCCTAGCACTGAGAACTCATGTTAACTCAGGTATCCTGCTAAGCACTTTATAAGAATGGTCTGATTTAGTCCTCATACAAACCTGTGAGTTAAGTATTATAATCAGTTTCACTTTTTAGAAGAGCCCCAAAGAGACTGAGGGGGCTTCTCAGGTGGCTCAGTGGTAAAGAATCCTCCTGCCAGTGCAGGAGATGCGAGCTTCAATCTCTAGGTCCGGATGATCCCCTGGAGAAGGAAATAGCAACCCACTCCAGTATTCTTGCCTGGAGAATCCCATGGACAGAGGAGCCTGGTGGGCTACAGTCCATGGGGTTGCAAAGAGCTGGACATGACTGAGCCACTGAGCATACACACAGAGATCTGGCTACTAGACAACTAAATGGGGTTCCAATGCAGATGTGTCTTACTCTAAGGAGTGAGCTCCTTACCACTGGATTCACCTCCCCTGTTCTGAACTCCTTGCCTCTGTTGATACAGCCCAAGGGCAGGGTCTCTGCTTGACTGTACTGATTCATATCGAGCAGTCACCTACTCCTCCCATCTTCCTGGTCCACCTCTCTGTCCTGCCCTGGTTCTGTTGGATTTATGGGCCCTGATACAGGATCCCTAGTCCTTTCTGCTCAGATTCCCTCCGAAGAGTCAGCTTCTATGCCAGCAACACAGGCATCCCTTGGACATTTGCCCAGACTTAGACCTCTGATGAGAAGGTTTACCACATAGAGGATACCAAGGTTGCATAAAGCCTTAGAGACCTGGGCCAACTGTCTTCACAGGGGCACAGTTGAGGTCTGGGACCTGCCTGAGGCTGACAGCCAGGAGTGGCAGGATGGAATGAGACTGAGCTGTATCCCTCAAAAATGATATGTTGAAGTCTTAACACCTGGTATGTCAAAATGTGACTGTATTTGGATATAAGGTCTTAAAAGAAGTAATGAAGATAAAATGAGGCTGTTAGAGTGGGCTCTCGTCCCATCTTACTAGCATCTTTTTAAGAAAAGAAGATTAGGACATAGACATATACAAAGGGAAGATCACATGACCTTGGCATTGGGCTTCAAACCTCCAGAATCGTGAGAAAATATAGTGTCCGTTGTTGAAGGCAGCCAGTCTGTTGTATGTTGTTATGGTGGCCCAAGCAGACCTAGACACCAGGCCTGTGCTCCTCCCTCAGGCCCAATCACTGTGACTCCATGGAACCTAGCTTGGTGTAGGGCCAAGAGCACTAGTCTTGGAGTCCGATAATCTCCTTCTCTGTCCATTCTGTGTGAACTTGATGAAGTCCCTTCACCTCCTTGAGCTTCGTGTCCCCATCTGGGAGTTGGGAGGAATGAAGGAATACTTCTTCCTTAAGGGCTGATTCAATGTGCAGGCAACTTCAAGGGTCTGATAGAAATGCTGGAGGATGCGAGGACAGACAGCCTTTTGTCATCATAATCCCAAACACTTGACTAGAGCATTACATTACATGAAAAGAGCCTGGCCTGTAATGGATGCTACCACATGCTTAATCCACTTCCAGGAAAAAGAGTAAAGCACACATGAGTGGGTCCATTATGGGCCTGGATGACTGCCCTGGGCAACTGGCACCTACTGAAGGCCACACCTTGTTGGTGCCAGGGGCAGCTATGCCAGAGAGGTGCAGAGGAGACTGAGGTGAATGGGCCTTGTGCTAGGCAATAGTGTCTGGCATGGCCTGACTCAGCCCGTGCTGTTGTCCTACCAGAGTACCTCTATTTCCTGGAGTGAAGAGAAAGCAGCAAGACCATGAACAAGAAGGAGGGGAAGGGGGAGTAGGAGAAGGAGGAGAGGTGAGCAAGCTGTCCCTAATTCTGAGGGGAGGGGTACTGCCCCAGGGCTCAACAGGGACACAGACATATACAAAGGGAAGATCACATGACCAGCAATACAGGCATCCTTTGAAACTACATAGAATGAACAGAAGTGCCATAGAATAATCATGACACTAATAATATCAGTTATTATGGAGGAGATAGTTCATCCCCCAAACCTGTGATTTCTTGCCTTTGGATTTGCAGAAGCAAAATACATCTCTGGTCAGTTCAAGCTAAACTTGGGGGTTTGGAGTGGAAGTGAGGAGAGACAGCCACTCACTGTATGTAAATTCTCAAGTGGCTAGTGGTTCATCTCTCTGCATAAGAGAGCTGTGCAGTGATGGGAGCCTTCTGGTCAGGGAGTCTCTGTCTCTTCCATGGCATTTGGAAAAGTGAACTGGTTAGTACATATTTCTCAGGAACCAAGGGAGTTGGTTGAGCTTGAAGGATATTTTGCCTCTGGCTCATCTTGACACATCTTGATAAATTATCCCAGTTTCATAACAGAGTTTGAAAATTGACCTTGCTAGACGTTAGAGCCCTGGGTCCCCATACTCATAGCTCCAGCAGAATTCACATTAACATAGTTTGACTGACTGTAGTGAATACATGCCTTTGTGCTGGCCTAACAGCCCCTCCTCTTCAATCTACCACCTACTCGGTGTGTAGCCTTGAGCAAGTTACTTAAACTCTCTGTGCTTCAGTTTCCCCATCTTAAAAGTGAGACTAGGAATAATACCTCCCTCATAGGATTTTTCAAGAAATAATACATTACTCAAATAATACAACACACACACCAAATATATTAAAGTGTTTAGAAGAGTGCTTGAGGCATGCCAAGCGTTTGGTAGGTGGTATTATTATTAGAAGTATCATGAATGGTATATAATAGCATCCCTGTCTGTTCTGTGTGACTCAGAGGGTTGAATGGTCCCCAAGCCCTTCAACCTTAGGAGTGATATTGCATGACTCAGTCCTGGTCCATAAGAGTACTCTATCTCAGTGAACGGGGAAGTCAAAGTGAAAGAGCTGGGACCATAATGTTATTCTTAGAGAAGGCTGAATCAAGAAACAAAGGAAGGTATAAGAGCCATGGTGATCTAATAGTTCTGAAAAACCTGAATTAAATAGTAGAGTATCAAAGTTCACACAGAAAATGCAAGGAGAAATAGAAACCCATTTGTAGTAAAGACATTTATCTCTCTCAGCACATAAGCGAACAAGTGGACAAATGACAAGCAAATATATAGAAGATCCAAAGATATGATAAAGTCTATCTACACTTATCATCTTTTGGTAGATTATCCTGTGGTAAGAAACAACTTCCAAGGTTCAGTGGTTTGTTGAATAGCAAATGTTTATTCTTGATCCCATTACATGTTGGCGGGGGTAGCCTTTGACTCGCCTCCACCATTTTTCTTTATTCTTAAATCCAAACTGAAAGAAAATCCTTTTCCCAGGACATATCAGCATTGAGGCAGAGGCAAAAGAACAATGGCACAGCCAATGATGGCTCAAAGCTTCTGCTCCTTGTGGCTCAGATTGTCTCTAGTCATATTCCCCTGGCCAAACTAAGTCACATCGCCAAGCCTGATGTCATTGAGACGAGGAATTATACTCCATCCATGGGATGGCACTGCAAGTCATGTGGCAGTGAGCAAGAATTGTGTAGTCTTTTTACATGGATGGCAGCAAATAGTTGGTAATGATAACATAGTCACAATATCTTATTGATATATATCATATTCTGTACTATGTAATGCAGTTTGCAAGTACCACTGCACATTCACAAAAATTGAACATATATTGGCCCAGGAATAAATTGTCCATACATTTTAAAATGTAGAAATAAAATTTTGCTTTCAAAAGCAGCAGACTAGATTGTTTCAGCTCAATTCCTCAGCTGAGAACAACTAGAAAAACTAGAACAATATGAAGATAATCTGCCTGAGAACATCAATTCCTCTCACTAGAGAGATGAATCGCTTTCATTGGCTAGTCTGAGCTATAGTTATAGCCTGCTTCCTCTGCTGCTGCTGCTGCTAAGTTGCTTCAGTCGTGTTCAACTCTGTGCGATCCCAGAGATGGTAGCCCACCAGGCTCCTCCGTCCCTGGGATTCTCCAGGCAAGAACACTGGAGTGGGTTGCCATTTCCTTCTCCAATGCATGAGAGTATTAATTGAGGAGGTTCAGTTCAGTTCAGTCGCTCAGTCATGTCCGACTCTTTGCGACCCCAAGGACTGCAGTATGCCAGGCCTCCCTGTCCATCACCAACTCCTGGAGCTGCCCATCAAGTCGGTTATGCCATCTCATCCTCTGTCATCCCCTTCTCCTCCCACCTTCAATCTTTCCCAGCATCAGGGTCTTTTCAAATGAGTCAGTTCTTCTCATCAGATGCTAAAGTATTGGACTTTTAGCTTCAGCATCAGTCCTTCCAATGAATATTCAAGACAGATTTTCTTTAGGATTGACTGGTTGGATCTCCTTGAAGTCCAAGGGACTCTCGTAGTTCCTTAAAGGAAAAACCTAGTATTCTTAGAGGACATAGGGAGGGTTATAGGCTGACCAAAGCAGACATGTCCACTCCATGGAGTCCTTTTCCCCTGACCTGAGGACATTGGAAGGCATCTCTTCCTGGGAACTAGAGGGATCTCCTGAGAATAAGTGCTGCCTGTCTCCTTTGGTTTGGTCCTCTTGGTGTTTCAGGTAGTCCTGTGTGGTGTGCTAAGGGGAAACAGCAAAGAGATTTGAGTCTGTACCAGCAGAAGGGGACTTGGTGATCTTCCTGGCAGCACTGCATTTGAGGAAGCAGAATCCTGTGATGGGCTATGGAATGGGCCCCATAAAGAGCAACCTGTGAGTGGTGGGGAGTGCTGAGTGGATACAAGAGGGGCACTGAGAGACAGAGGGATGGAGAGTTCTCAGTTGCCATGTGATGGGATAGCAATACTGGGGCCTGGAGACCCAGGACGATACGCCACCATGAGCATCTCTGGCTTTCTGAATGCCCTTCTCTCCAAATCTTGTAGTCATAATGCTATTTGGGCTATCTTAAATCTTTTTTTTTTTTTGTAATGGCCAAGTATACAAATGAAGAAATAATTAACGTGAGATTGACAATTTATACTCACCATATCCAAATAGGCAAAGAAGTTCAGTCTTCCTAACTTCCTATAATTCTTATTATCCCACCTTGAAACTCCTCTTCTTATTGATGCTGATTAAAGCCATTTTTTTAGATACTTCAGTCTAACCAACAGTCCGTCTTTTCTATTTTGTTCTCCAAACACTTTTGCTATCCAAGATGGCATCTGGCATGGAGAGATTCTTATGTATCTTTAGGGAGAGAAGGTCCCATACCACATAGGGGGCTCTGTGCTGCTCTGTGGGTTTTCGATGACTGATGTGGCCATGT
Organism: Madoqua kirkii; assembly: GCA_006408675.1. Lineage (NCBI taxonomy): Eukaryota > Metazoa > Chordata > Mammalia > Artiodactyla > Bovidae > Madoqua > Madoqua kirkii. The sequence goes on from SJYC01123283.1 coordinate 11,174, forward strand.
CCTTTGTCCTACCAGGTCACTGATGTCACTGGCATCTTCTCCTGAAAGGGGCATTAATGAAACTCAGGAAGTGGGCTACCAAGCCCTGATCACCCCACCACCACCCCACTCAGCCCCATCTTGGGTCCTACCGGTGCCAAAGATCTTCCCCAATCCCTAGTGTGTGCAAAGTGCCATGGCACCACCACCACCATTCAAGAGAATGGATAATATAACGTTTTAACACTCTGTATCATCGAATTTAAGAAGCACCATTATCTTGCCTACCCCTAACACAGTGAACACAATGCCAGCTAAACCAGGAAGTACCATTGCTCATAAGATGCATCTCAGTTTCAGAGATAAAAAATATACATCTCAGAATCACTAAAATACGATATTTTGTAATTCGTGTAATGGTTTAGAGCCCTGATACGAGAGCCAGGTTGCAAGGGTTTGAATCCTAGCTCCACCATGTCCAAGTACTGGGAACCTAGGCCAGTCACTATCGCTGTGCCTTCATTTTTACAATGATATAACAGGGATAGATCAATGTCCTGGTGTTGTGAGGATTGAATATATGTGTAAAACATTTCAAATAGTGCCTGGCACATAGTAAGTATCATATGTATTTGCCGTTTCTTTTTTTTTTTTTAATATGATCTTCATCATATCTACAGATAAGGCCTTTGCCACCACCCTGGTGACCTTGCTGCTACTCCTCTCTCTAGCTAAGTGGGACTCTTGCCAGCCCTCCACAAACCTCTTGGCAGCCCTTGCCAAGAACAGATTCCTTGCTGCCTCATTGTCATTTGGTATTGTCAGGTGCAAATGGGATAGTAAGCCAACCTGGGCATGTCTGAGGTTAATCATTTCCAACCAGGTCTCTCATCTTGATATTCCTCAGATACTTCAGGAGAGACAAACTCCTCCCCCACCCAATGTCCCCATCCCCAATGGCTATGACCATTCTGGCTTCTCTCAGGGTTTGCCCTTCCCTATTAAGCTCTTTCCAAGGACTTCCATTCCTCTGCAAACAAATGCCACTCCGGTCTTAATCTCTTCCCAGAAGGCTTTCTTCACTGTCTTGCAGCCTTCCTGGAGAAGCCACCCCCATCCCTGTTAGGGCGCAATTTCCTCTTACCGCCTCCCATCTCAGAGAGAGAGGAGGCAGGTTCTTCCCACTCCTTTATGCTGGGTCTAGACGAGAGCATGATTCTTCTACTGTCAAAGCTGACCCTTCCATGAGCTTTAAACTATCAAGCTGAACATTCTGTCTTAAAAACAAAGGAGTTTTAAGTTATGAAATTAATACATGATAAATCTTCATTTTAAAAATGTCATCCCCCCCCCCCTCCCAAATGTTATCTTTCCCAGATAAAGGCAGCCCTTGGCCCCATCCCTAGTTGCTCTTGGGTGAATCTCATTTATCTGGTTGGTGCATCTCTCTCCTGACCTTGTCCTCTGCAAAAATCCATATAGAGAAATGTAGAGTTTTGCATACTCACTGGCTTAGAGAACAAACTTATGGTTGGGGAAGAATGGGACAGAGGAATAATTACAGAGTGTGGAATGGACATGCACAAACTGCTATATTTAAAATGGATAACCAACAAGGACCTAGTCTATAGCACAGCAAACTCCCATCAATGTTATGTGGCAGCCTGGATGGAAGAGGAGTTTAGAGGAGAATGGATACATGGTGTATGTATGGCCGAGTCCCTCTGCTGCTCACCTGAAACTATCACAAAAATGTTAATCTGCTATATTCCAGTACAAAATAAAGTTTAAAAAAAAAAGCAACGTGGAGTTTTGGTGTGTGTTAAAAAAAAGAAAAACAAACCCAAACTACAAATGACATCTTACTAAAAACATCATTCTGTAACTTGGTCTTTTTCACTATCTGTCCTGGTAATCTTTCCAAGGACAATTCTTAATTTCTTAAAGTTGGTGCATTGTACTCCTTTTAGCCAGTATCACGTGTTTTTAAGTCATTCCTCCAGCATGAACATTTATGTTGTGTTTGTTATTCCCTGTTATAAAAAATGCAGTAATAAACAGCTTTCTATGTGTTGCTTTGCGCATATGGAGAATGCCTCTTCATTCTTACTAGTTTTAAAAGAATAATCAATTTGTTGTTTTTAAAAAGTAGGTAATGCATATTACAATTCTGAAGCAATTTAAGAATTACAATGATGAAACAAATCACCAATGATTTCATTACCCAAAAAATAAAGAAATAAGGTTACTATTTGGGGAATAGCTTCCCAATCATCTCCCTGTTTTTTTAAAAAAATAATTTAATGTTTAAAATTTATTATTGTCTGTGCTGGGTCTTTATTGCTGCATGGGCTTTTCTTTGGTTGCAGTGAGCAGGGGCTACTATCTGGTGGTGGTGCATGAGCTTCTCAATCCAATAACTTTTGTTGCAGAGCACTGGCTCTAGGGCACGTGGGCTTCAGTAGTTGGGGCATGTGGGCTCAATAGTTGTGGTTCCCAGTCTCTAGAGAACAGGCTCAGTAGCTATGGTGCACAGGCTTATTTGCTCCACTGCATCTGGGATCTTCCTGGATCAAGGACTGAACTCATGTCTCTTGCATTGGCAGGCAGATTCTTCATCACTGAGCCATCAGGGAAGCACCCCCCCCCCCAACTATCTCTTTATACATATGTCCAGGTAGAAGACAGCAGGCTATCCAGAAAGAATTTTGCAATACTAGGATCATACCAATCATGTTATTTTTAATAACAAGTGTGAAATTTGATTTTGTGTGTGTGCTTAGTCACTCAGTCATGTCTGACTCTTTGCGACCCAGTAGACTGTAGCCCACCAGGCTCTTCTGTCCATGGGGACTCTCCAGGCAAGAATACTGGAGTGGGTTGCCATGCTCTCCTCCAGGGGATCTTCTTGACCCAGGGATTGAACTCACATCTCTTATGTCTCCTGCCTTGGCAGGCAGGTTCTTTGTAAATGTTTCTTCCCTCAATGGTTTATTAGCTCCAGAGAGGCTCCTCTGGGGTTCAAAAGATTATCAAGAGGGTTAAGTGATTGGAAATATTCTTTTCTTTCCTCTTTTCTCCTCTTCTTTCCTTCCTCTCTGCCCCTCCCCTTCCCTACCTTTTGAAGTCTACATAGCTCCTATCAATTGACTCTCCACAATGGAAATGAGGCTTGGTCTCATCTTTCCCATCTCAATTTTTGTTCTCTCACTTTACCAGTTTTTGTTGGTTATATTGGCTTCACTTTGTTAATGGTTATAATGCACTTTATTCTGCAAGGAAGTGAGCCCTCTGGTCACTTAGTGGAGATTCTATAGTTAGTTTCATATTTTAATGGATTCAGTGCTCATAGCTATCTATTTCTGAATTCTGGTCTACCCCTTGGTTGGCAAGATTTTTTTTCACTGGGTATGTTTTTCAAGAAGGACTAATGAATACTCAATTCCCTGAGTCTTTCCTGACTGTGAATAGCATTTAGCCTTGAATAATGAATTGGCTGGGTGTAATATTCTTGAGTCATACATTCTTTCCCTCATAACTTTGTAGAACATAACCCCACTGTCTTCTGGCACAGATAGTTTGTATGGAGAAGTACAGGGAAGCCTGGTTTTTATTCCCTTTGGTGATTTGCTTTTTCTGCTTGAATATGTGAAGAACTCTGTCTTTCTACTTCAAGTTAAATAATTTAGTCAGAACATGCTTCCAAGTTAATGATTCTGTATCCTTTTTTTTAATATGTAATATGGTTTTATGACCTGCTGATTCAGTTCTTGCTTTATTTTGAGAAAATTTATTCACGGTAGACCTGTGAAGATTTTCTCCTATTTTACTTATTTTCTTTGAGCTCTTGTTTTATTAAATCCATTCATCCCCTCAGTCAACAAATGTTTATTAAGAGTTTACCAAGTGCCAGGCATTGTGCCAAATAAAAATCTCTGCCTTCCTGTAGCTGGCATTTTAGTGGGATGAAGATAACAGGAAATAAACTAAATAAACATATATAGTAGATAGTGTATTAGATGGTGATAAGTGCTGTGTAAATCAGTGAAATATGGGGCTAGAAACTTAAATAGGGTGGCAAGAAAAGGCTTCCTGCAGAAGGTGACATTTGAGAAAGGCTTCAGCTTTTCTTGATTTGCATTTCCATGATCAATAACGGTGCTTCCCTGGTGGCTCAATCAGTAAAGAATCTGCCTGCAATGCCTGTTAGCTCTTTGATCCCTGGGTCTGAACGAGGTGGACCCCCCTTTCTCTCCTCCCTCTACAGTGTGTGTGTGTGTGTATAGAGAGAGGGACAGAGACAGACAGAGACACAGAGACTATATATATTTCCTTTCCTGTGAAATACCTACTCATGCCCTCTGCCTGTTTGCATTGCAAAGCTTATCCACTTTTAAATAATTTCTAGTTTTTTGTCCTGGATATTTTTTGTTGTTTTATATGCGGCAAAACATCTCCCAGTCTCAGACTTATTGTTTCATTTTGCTTATGATGTTCTTTGAGGAAGAGAATTTCCTACTTACTGATCTTTTCTTAGTGTGTTTTGAATCTTGGTTAAGAAATTCTTCCCCACCCCAAAGTCAGAAAGCTATGGTCCACAAAAAGGTTTTAAGTTTTACTTTTGAGATTTAAGCATTTGATCCATCTGGAGTTGATTTTTGTGTCTGGTGTGAGATGGGACAAAACATCTGGAAGACTATACACTCAGCAGTTAACAGTGGTGACCTCTGGGCTTGGAGAACTTTCAGTTTGTTTGTTTTTTTAATCTTTTATCAAAGTAATATACAAATGTAATTAAAAAATCATAGCACTGTGTATAAGTGGACTAATCTAGAAAAACACCAGTCCCTACCCTCCTCTCCATTCTTGTGCATCACCCTACAGAGAGAGCATGTTCAAATCACTTCTTTTTAAACTGATATTAACCCCCTATATTCAAAATAACATTCTTATACTAATATCCCTTGATGTTTCTTTTTACACATGATTTAATAAGGCCTAACTCTTTAAGTGGAGAAGGCACTGGCAACCCACTCCAGTACTCTTGCCTGGAGGATCCCATGGATGGAGGAACCTGATGGTTACCGTCTCTGGGGTCACAGAGTCGGACATGACTGAAGCGACTTAGCAGCAGCAGCAGCAGCAGCAGCAGCAACTCTTTAAGATGAGGCATGATTTCTGTTATATTAGTATGCCTGCTCTATTCTTTCTTCCCCCTGCTCTCAATGTAGTTCTGTCAAAGTGTTTGGTTGAATAAATGTTCAGTGTTTACATTATCACAACTATTGGGCTCAGCTGAACAGTATCTTTCTATCCCATATAACACATCTTTTGATTTTTTTTTTCTGAAGCCAATACTTGCTTCTTTTAGTTGATTTGCTTTCACTTTCTCTGTACCTATGATTAACGGTTTTTTCCAGATTTTCTAAACAGAAATGTAAAATTCCTCATAATACAGTCACACACATTAGATTTGCTTCCTTGTTTTTTACCCTTGGAGATCGCCTTCCTGCAATGGTGTCTCGTTCTTTAGACATAATACCTAGTTCTTATTCTGAAGGTTCGTGTTTCCTCTTTCTTCTTCCCTCATTTCTTAGATCCTACATTACTTCTCTTTTATGGTTTAACTATTCATTGTGGGGAAGGAGGTGCACATCTTCTTATAGCTTCTTGAGAAAGTGTGTATGGGGATTACATATATTTGGAAGGATTGTATACGTTGGAAAATAGGGTTTCCCAGGTGGCACTAGTGGTAAAGAATCCACCTGTCAATGCAGGAGATGTGGGTTCAATGTAAGAGATGTGGGTTCAATCCCTGCATCCAGAAGATCCTCTGAAGGAGAGCATGGAAACACACTCTAGTATTCTTGCCTGGAGATTCCCATGGACAGAAGAGTCTGGTGGGCTACAGTCCATAGGATTGCAAAGAGTCAGACATGACTTAGCAACTGAGCAAAAACATAGCACATTTTATTTTTAAAGTTACCAATAATTTTCCTTTTCCTCTTTCTTTTCCCATAGCCTCTTCTCTTTCTTTAATTATTGCAACATCTTGCCATATCTCCCTTAATGTTTGTTTGAGATGTGCCTTCTCTGCTTCTACTGGAATCTGTGAAGTGATGTGTGTTGGGTGTGGGGGAAGCTAGCTGCTCACATGGTAGTCTTAGCTTTCAGAGTTCTGGGAGCTGGAGGAGAGGGAGACTTCGCTAGGCATGTAGGTTTGCTAATCCTTCTGTTTGCCCTCCCATCCTTCCCAGAGAATAAACCTCCTGTCTCCTGACTGGAGGCATGGTACCTGACAGGCTGGGATGGAAATGGGGACCTGTCTCATAATATTTTTAATAAACCCCTGTATTTTCAACCCCACGCATTACCCTGCCTTCCTTGGTGCCTGGCATCTCCAGTTCTGAAGACTCTCTGGATTCTCTGGAAATCAGCTTGCTTCTCCCCTCGATGGCTTCCTCTGGTTGGTAAGTCAGTCACTGTTCTTCCACCCCTGTTCCTTCTCCAAATTGCCATTTCTCCTGCAGGTCTTTTCCTTTGCTCTTTTAACTATTGTGAATTTATAATATTTTTTATTGGAGGAAAATTGCTTTGCAATGTTGTGTTGCTTTCTGCTGTTTAGCAAAGAAATCAGCCATAGTTTTACATATATCACCTCCCTCTTGAGTCTTTGTCCCCTCCTCCCATCCCACCCCTCTAGGCCATCGCTGAGTGCCAGTCTGGGTTCCCTGTGTTATATAGCAACTTCTCACCAGCTCTCTAGTTTACACACGGTGGTGTATATGTGTTAATGCTACTTGCTCCACTCTTCCCATTCTTTCCTTCTCCCACCGTGTCCACAAGTCTGTCCTCTATCTGCATCTCTATTCCTTTCCTACAAATGCGTTCATGAATACCATTTTTCTAGATTCCATATATATGTGATAATATATGGTATTTTTTTCTTTCTAACTTCACTCTGTATAACAGGCTCTAGGTTCATCCACATCACTGGAACTGACTCAAATTTGCTCTTTTTTGTCACTGAGTAATATTCCACTATATATTTGTACCATATCTTCTTTATCCATTCATCTGTCGATGGACGTCTAGGTTGTTTCCATGTCCTAGTTAAGGTGAAGTCGCTCAGTCGTGTCCAACTCTTTGCGACCCCATGGACTGCAGCCTACCAGGCTCCTCCGTCCATGGGATTCTCCAGGCAAGAATACTGGAGTGGGTCGCCATTTCCTTCTCCAGGGGATCTTGCTGACCCAGGGACCGAACCCAAGTCTCCTGCACTGGAGGCAGACGCTTTAACCTCTGAGCCACCTAGCTACTGTAAACAGCGCTGCTATGAACACTGAGCCACTTGTATCTTTCTCAGTTATGGCTTTCTCAGGGTATATGCCCAGTAGTGAGATTTCTGGGTCATATGGTAGTCCTATTTCTAGTTTTTTAAGAATATCATTTTAAAGAATATTATTCTCCATAGTGGCTCTATCAATTTACATTCCCATTAACAGTGCAGGAGAGTTCCCTTCTCTCCACTCTCTCTCCAGCGTTTATTGTTTATAGATTTTTTGATGATGGCCATTGTGACTGGTGTAAGGTGATACCTCACTGTAATTTTGATTTGCATTTCTCTGATAATTAGTGGTGTTGAGCATCTTTTCATCTGTTTATTGGGTATCTGTATGTCTTTGGAGAAATGTCTGTTTAGGTCTTCTGCTCATTTTTTTATTGGGCTATTTGTTTTTCTGATATTGAACTGTATGAGCTACTTGCATCTTTTGGAGGTTAATCCTTTGTCAGAACCTCCTCAGTTCAGTTCAGTTGCTCAGTCTGTCCAACTCTTTGTGACCCCATGGATTGCAGCACGCCAGGCCTCCCTGTTCATCACCATCTCCCAGAGTTCACTCAGACTCACATCCATCGAGTCCGTGATGCCATCCAGCCATCTCATCCTCTGTCGACCCCTTCTCCTCCTGGCCCCAATCCCTCCCAGCATCACAGTCTTTTCCAATAAGTCATCTCTTCACATGTGGTGGCCAAAGTACTGGAGCTTCAGCTTTAGCATCATTCCTTCCAAAGAAATCCCAGGGCTGATCTCCTTCAGAATGGACTGGTTTTGAGTCAACTCTTCACATGAGGTGGCCAAAGTACTGCAGTTTCAGCTTTAGCATCATTCCTTCCAAAGAAATCCCAGGGCTGATCTCCTTCAGAATGGACTGGTTGGATCTCCTTGCAGTCCAAGGGACTCTCAAGAGTCTTCTCCAACACCACAGTTCAAAAGCATCAATTCTTTGGCACTCAGCCTTCTTCCCAGTCCAACTCTCACATCCATACGTGACCACAGGAAAAACCATAGCCTTGACTAGACGGACGTTAGTTGGCAAAGTAATGTCTCTGCTTTTGAATATACTATCTAGGTTGGTCATAACTTTTCTTCCAAGGAGTGTCTTCTAATTTCATGGCTGCCATCACCATCTGCAGTGCTTTTGGAGCCCCAAAAAATAAAGTCTGAGACTGTTTCCACTATTTCCGCATCTATTTCCCACGGAGTGATGGGACCGTCAGAACTTCCTAGAGTAAAGGAAATAAAACAGAAATAAACAAATGGGACCTAACCTTCTGAAGAGCAAAGGAAACAATATGCCAGATTAAAAGACAACCCTCAGAAGGGGAGAAAAATTTGCAAGTGAGTTTATAATGTTTTAAACAATCACTCTAGACTCACTTTGAGTGAGGTTTCTGGAGTGAGCAGAATAAGTTCATATGTTGGATCTGCTGTGCTTAACCAGAATTGTTAACTGATTCTTTTTCTTTCCTTTCCTTTGTTGTGAAGAATTGGATTAATCATAACCCTTGGTTTACAATGCATTATCACTACTTGTTTTTTTTTCATGGCCTTAATATATTCATTTTAATTGTTTGATTAATATAAAGACTATGTTCCTTGTATCCAACTAGAGAACTAAGATATTACCTATATCTGACATCTGACTTTATGCTCATCTTTCATCCTATTCACTGTCTCTCCCTTAATTAAGAGGTAATCACTATCTTGAATTTTGTACTTATAATTGAAATGCATATATATAATATATAATTTTTTTTCAAGATCACTTAGTATAATGTATTTAGTATAATAATCTCTAAGTCCATCCATATTGCTGCAGATGGCATTATTTCATTCTTTGTAATGGCTGAATGATATTCCATTGTGTCTATGCACTACATCTTCTTTATTCATTCATCTGTTGATGGACACTTCAGTTGTTTCCATGTTTTGACTATTGTGAACAGTGCTGCTGTGAACACTGGGTTTCATATATCTTTTTGAATTATACTTTTCACCAGATATATGCCCAGGAGTGGGATTGCTGGATCATATGGCAACTCTATGTTTAAATTTTTGAGTAACCTCCATACTGTTGCCCATAGTGGTTGCACCATTTCCATTCCCACCAACAGTGTAGGAAGGTTCTCTTTTCTGCACACTCTCTCTAGCAATATTATTTGTAGATTTAAAAATCAAACTACCATCTTGTCACAAAGTCTCCAGCCACCTGTCTTTACTTGGGTGACTTCCACCAGTTCATCCCTTGAGCCATCTCAGATTCTTCTCCAGTACCCCCTCTCTGCACTTCTGGGTCATGTGTTTCTGTAATTCCTCCTATGACATCACAGAGGACTTCAAGGTAGGCAGGGCCGAGGGCCCCTGTGGAACAGTCCTGATGGCCTTTCTACTGGAAGGTGAGACAGATGTCCAGGCTGGAGCCCAGTGCATTTGGCCATCATGGAGCCTCCAAGAAGGTCATGGTTCTCTCTTGTAGGATGAACACGCTCCCAGAACAGACACATAGGTGGTTCGGGGTAATCGGTCTCCTCTGAAGCTGCTCCAGATTCCTCAAGGTACTCTGAGGCGTGAGTGTGCTGGGGACACAGGACAGATGGGGAGTCACCTATCACTCATCGTAATTGGTGATGAGGCCTTTGTGGGCGGAGGTTTGGGAGTGGAATATTACGAAAAGCCCAGCAGTGAGAATCTGTCTGTGACCCTCAGATGTCCTTGTATCCTCCTGACAGTCTTTCTGGCCAAGTCGCACCCCCCCCCTCCCCCCGCCCGGCT
>SJYC01123286.1:0-18811 GCA_006408675.1 Madoqua kirkii
GGCCTGCAGTGTGGGGGACGCAAAAGACATGGGTTTGATCCCTGGATTAGGAAGATCCCCTGGAGTAGAAAATGGCAGCACCCACTCCAGTATTCTTGCCTGGGAAAACCCATGGAGAGAGGAGCCTGATGGACTGCAGTCCATGGGGTTGCAAAAGAGTCAGGCAGGACTTAGCAACTGAGCACACATGCCACAGTGAAAAGAATATGGGACCTCGAGTCACTAGAATTGACCTGAATAATGAACCTATATATTACTTCTTACTTATGTAAGCAAGGTACTAAACTCTATGGGCTTTGATTTTCTTATAATGAGGATAATAATCCTACTACCTCATAAGATATTAAGGAGTGAGATAATGACTAAAGCAGTGTTTTTGTAAACCAGAACATCCTTTGCAAATATTGTTTATTACTCCCACTGATCTACTGAAGATCATGATATACATAAACTAAGTTACAAACCCTATCTCAAAAGTAGAAAATGCCTCTGTATAATCTATATTGTGTGAAACAGGGTTTTCATGTTTTGTCTGTTTATTAAAAAGTGCTGCTGGCATGCCTAGAATGGTTTTTAAGGTTGTAATGGACAAAACATGAGATGTATAGTAGGCTTAAATGTTTCTTGATGAGAAAGATAGAAAGAATAACTACACCATGAATTCCAAGTAAACATCTCTCACTGTAGATTTCAATTTAACTATAAAATTCCCACCCATGTTATAATCTAGTCAAAGTGCTACTGCATCTCCCAACTTGTGCATAACATTCTGATTTTAGGGAAACAACATAAGCAAATTAGTTTATGATATATATTGTGATATGCTACTGCTAAGTCACTTCAGTCATGTCCAACTCTGTGCAACCCCAGAGATGGCAGCCCACCAGGCTCCCCTGTTCCTGGGATTCTCCAGGCAAGAACACTGGAGTGGGTTGCCATTTCCTTCTCCAATGCATGAAAGTGACAAGTGGAAGTTGAAATCGTTCAGTCGCGTCCGACCCTCAGGGACCCCATGGACTGCAGCCTTCCAGGCTCCTCCTTCCATAGGATTTTCCAGGCAAAAGTACTGGAGTGGGGTGCCATTGCCTTCTCTATATATTTTAGGTTATGATATGTATAAGCGATATATTTATTTATTCTATAGATTTTTATTGAAAGCCCCATCAAGCATGCTGGATAGCCTAGAAATGATAAGACAAGATTCTTTCCCTTAAGAATATCATCAACACAGAAACATAAAACACAGTTTGCAAGTGTCAAAATAAAGGTGAGTATAGAGTATTCTGCATAAAAAAGAAGACCAACTCTAGAAATAGAATAGGAAAAGCTTCAAAATATGACGAAACATTTGCCATGCCCCAAAGAATACGGTCAGTGGTAAAGGACCAGCCTGCCAATGCATGAGAATTATGAGATGTGGGTTCAGTCTCTGGGTCAGAAAGGGCCCCTAGAAGAGGAAATGGCAAGCCATTCTAGCATTCTTGTCTGGAGAATCCCATGGACAGAGAAGCCTGGCAGGCTATGATCGATAGGGTAGTAAAGAGCTGGGCATGACTGAAGCAACTGAGCACACACAAACAATAAATTGGAGTTTTCTAAGAATGTGGACAAAAAGGTAGATGGGAGGAGACTCCAAGACAAAGAAATAGCATGGAGAATCAAATCTCACCATGTTTGAGGAAACAGAATCCTTTTCTGCTATCTCTTTCTCTAACTGGAATGGAAAGCTACTAGGTGGTGATTACGATATAGATTAGACATAGGTCTCTTTCATCTTTCATTTTATTTAACAACCAGCAGTTAAATCTTCCCACCATCCTTAAAAGAGGAAATGATTCAGTATGACAGAATTGATGCTGACATATCTGCTTCACTTTAATAACCAACTAATTACTACACCTCTTATTATGTATATTACATGTCAACTTTACATGTGCACAGCATATCAAATGAGATGTTTCCTCATTTTGGCTGGTTCTCCAAACCTGAAACCAAAAGGTAACGAGTACCCCAGTTCTAAAGAGAGATACCAGAGCATCTAACAAATAACTCAACAAACAGGCTTACTAAACATTGGCCATGTACAGGGCATACACAACCAAGGATGTTTGACAACTAGAGAGTAAGCATTTCTTTAGCAAGAGCATTTCAAAATCTTATTTTTCTTTCTCCCATCCCATCCCCATCCAAATAAACTAGAGTTTAGAAATCTTGGCACCTGTGTTCTCTAAAGTTTGGGGGAGGGAGCTGGTACTTGGCTTATAACCACCCCCACAACAAACTATGACAAAAACTTGTTGGAAAGAAAAGAAACTGTTTAGAGAAGATTGGCATGACAGAGAACAGATGGGGTCACATTAAGAATATCTTTCATGTTGAGAGTGTCTTGAGTTTCAAGGACAAGAAAAGATGTAGGCACTGGGGCAGGGAATCAGACATGAGTCAACTCGAAAGGAATCCTGTTCCAAAGGTAGACTTGGAAGAATAAGTCATCTTCAAGAAAGTTGTTTGGAGTAGATAGAGACTGACTGAAGGAGCACTTCAGCAAATAGATGGCTGTGAAGACAAAGGAATGAGCAGATGGAAGATTCTCAGAAATAAGATGCTTTGAGAAATGGAAAAAAGAGCACAAGAGAGAAGGGCTAGCATTTTTCTCTGCCATACTGTGCTCACTGGTGTCTGATTCTTTGTGACCCCATGGACTGTAGCCAGTCTGTCTATGGGATTCTCCAGGCAAGAATATTGGAGTGGGTTGCCTTGCCCTCCCTCAAAGGATCTTCCTGACCGAGGGATAACACCTGCGTTTCTTATGTCTCCTGCATTGGCAGGCAGGTTCTTTACCACTAGCACCACCTGGAAAGCCCTGAAAAAATAAGACTATATGCTAACACTTAAAAATGATCAGAAAACTTGTGGTTTATCTGCTTGAGATTTCAATCAGCTGAAATGAAGGAACTAGCAGACCAATTTTTAAAAGACAAAAAAAAAATGTGTCTTTCTGTCTATGCTCCTTTGAGTCCCTAATGTTTATCAATCAGTTACACATATTTCATATAATTGTCAAGAAATCCTATGAGCAATGCACCATCATTCTGCTTTTGTAGATGATTTAAAACTAGGTCTTGCAAAGACAGGGTAAATATTTGAGAATCAGCACCAGTAAGGGTGGATTTAAATGCAGATTTGCCTAACTCCAAATCTGACATTTAACATCTAACCTATTTTTGCCTTCTCATCATATACTTTATCAATTTAAGTTCTCAGTAACATTTATTACCATATTTCATATAATTGTCAAGAAATCCTATGAGCAATGCACCATCATTCTGCTTTTGTAGATGATTTAAAACTAGGTCTTGCAAAGACAGGGTAAATATTTGAGAATCAGCACCAGTAAGGGTGGATTTAAATGCAGATTTGCCTAACTCCAAATCTGACATTTAACATCTAACCTATTTTTGCCTTCTCATCATATACTTTATCAATTTAAGTTCTCAGTAACATTTAAACATACCTGTTCATGAAGGTTCTTAACATTTGACTTAAAATTCAAGTTCCAGAAAAGGATGATAAGAGATATGGAAAGAAAGGACTAGAAATACCTAAGGGGTGGGGCTTTCTAGGTGGTTCAGTGTTAAAGAATCTGCCTGCCAATGCAGGAAACACAGGATATGCAGGTTGGATCCTCTGGAAGAGGAAATGGCAACCCACTCCAGTATTTTCGCCTGGGAAATCCATGGGCAAGAGAAGACTGGTGAGCTACTGTCTATGAGGTTACAAAAGAGTCAGACACAACTTAGTGACTAAACAACAAAAAATAAACATGTATTATAACTTAGCCAGAAGTTACCTTCACAAATAATTCCTTTTATTATATAAGATACGGATCAAGTATATTGATTTAACAAATATTAATTGAGTTCCTCTTCTGTGCTGGGCACTGGACACTCTGTTTGATCCAAAAATGAACATGGTTTCCACTTACATGGGAATACAGGAACAGTGAATATTACAGACAGTATGTTGCTTTACTATAATGTAAATGTAAAACCACACAGAAGGGACACTGACCCTGACTTAGTTGTCAGAGAAAGTTTCCTGGAGAAAGAAAGCTGTAAGCTGAGACCTGAAGGCAAAGCAAAGGGGGCCTAGAAGTGTTTTCCAACAGAAGAAAGAGACTATGTTAAGGTCTAGTTTCAGGAAAGGATATGACAGTTCAAAGAACTGAGAGAAGCTGAGAAGTGCCAAGTCACATAGGGTAAAGGAAGAAGAGAGGGCTGAAGGAGGGTAAAGGTGAGAATGGGGCTGAAGGAGGAGGGAAGATTTATAGGCCGGGTTAAAAGGATTTATTCTAAGAGAAGTGCGAAGAAAACGAGGCTACAGCAAACAACTCATGGATTTACACAAATTCCTGAAATCATATAAACAATTCAACTTCTGAAAAACCTCTCCCTCTGAACTCAATCCAAGCCACAACTCTGGTCCAAAAAAATGAGGAAAGTGGGTGGAATGCAATGAACTGAATTTAATCACTCATTTCAAAAAGCTCTTCTTTTTTTTCAAATCTGCACCTCATGCTGACACGTATTCGGGGAAAGATTCAGTTCCATTGAAAGGGCCATATTGCAAGTGATCCAGATAGATACAGATCTACCACAACAAAAAACAAATTTAAAAAAAAATCCGGTCTTGAAAATTTCTAAAATTGTTGGAGTTAAGGTTGAGAAGCCCTTTCTACTTCAAATCACAGACATAATCACTTTTGTCATGTTGACTACAATACACACTTATCCATCATTGTATTATTAAGTATTCTTCCGTGCTAAAAAGTTTTTTGTGTTTCTATTTGTTTGTTGGCAGTATTTGCTTTGTTCTGTGTAGAAACAGAAAACTGCTGAATGGAAATACAGATCTGAAACTGTCTAATCATCAGTTCAAAGTCCAAACAGTTATAGTTCTTTGTTATTCCTAAACTCTTCTTTACTTCTTGCTTTTAATTACATTTTGGGGCACTAAAAGGAAAGAAATGGGTAAGGGAACTTGTATTCATTAATAAATCATAATAAAAAACAATAAAAATTAAATAAAACCATCATTTATTGAGCTACTATTCAGTAAGAGGCACAGCACTGGATGTTTTGCATGTATTTTCTCATTAATCCTCTCAAAAATCCTATGACATATGTAACATTATCTTTATTTACCAGAGGAGGAAATAAAGCTCAGGAAGATTTACTTAGAGGTCTCTCTGATTCTGGCTTTCCCTGGTGGCTCAGCAGCAAAGAATCCATCTGCAATACAGAAGATGCAGGAGAACTGGGTCAATCCCTGGGTTGAGAAGATTCTGCTGGAGTAGGAAATGGAGACCCATTCCAGTATTCTTGCCTGTGAAATCCCATGGACTGAGGAGCTACAGTCCATGGGGTGCCAAGAGTTGGACACGACTTAGCAACTAAACCACCACCACTCTCTGACTCTACGATCATTATATGCTCTTAGTTACTCTAGAAAAAGTGGAAATAATCTTTGGTTCCTTCAGTTTTATTCAGAGCTAGTCTTGAGTATGTGGGAGAGGAATAAAAATAGGGGTAGTCTTCTTCAAGACATACAATATGTTAGCTTCAGAGACTATCTGCAATATTCAAGAAAAATATGCAAAACTGCAAACTTATTCTTAATCCCTAGCCTTAATTTTGATAAAGGAGAAAATAAAAATTTTCTTTTGTGTTGCAAATCTATTTTTCATTAAAAGCAGTCATTCTCTCAAGTAGTATTAAATATTGGGCAGGCAACCAAAATATATTGCCAATTTCCATTCTTAATTTGGTCATGTGAAGCTATTTCTAATTTTATCTGACAACAAGTTTTCCAGGCTAACAATTGCTCAGCAAAATTGCATTATGATAAATCCTTCAGCCTTGAGAGATCTTGCAGTAGCAAAATTAGAAATTTCAGAGCTATATCTCATGAAAGATTTCATTTTAAGGTGAGACACATGCAAAGAACTACTATACAAATTAACACATGGTAAAGGATCCATAACACTTGCATTTCTGGTAATAGTTAAAAATATTCAGGTTGTGCTTTAGAGGTGTCTCAGTGTATATGAGTGGACTCAGAACGGAGAACTTTTTGTAAGATACATATCCATTTGAGTGTAAGGATGCAGGTGGATGTAAGATAAACTGAAATTCACTGATTTGTAGTTTGTAATCTCTGACTAATATTGATGGGGCTGCATTGTTAATCTGTAAACATTTTAAATACACAGAAAGTATGATATTGATCAAGTAACTGGAAAAGCTTCAAATCTGTGATTTAACCTAGAAACTCGGGAAAAAAAATAAACAGATTAAGGATCAGGATGGAAGTCTGAGCACACAGGACTACAAACCATCCTCCTCTCTGTTCATTTCTCATTTTTTTCTAGAGTAGACAGAAGGAAATAAAGGGAAATCTGTATGATTTCAGAAAATGAGGGGACTATACACCAAATAAAAGCAGAGATGGAGAGTTGGCCAATTTCATATTAATCAAAGAAGAGGGCCAAACCTTCACTGGGAAACAGATGGAACAAACCACCAGTCTTTGCTATCCTAAATTTACAATGATATGTTTATGGGGTAGCTGTTTGGGGCAAATGCTGCTATTTCTAAAGTCTTAAAGACGTATCACAAAGACTACAGTTTTGACAAACCGAACTTTCTATTCCAGAGATTATTTCTCCCTTACACTAGGTATAGAACGGTTGCTTGCTAAATACATCAGGGGGTTGGATGACTATGTCATAACAAAAGCAGTTCTGGCATTTAAAGAAGGTTACCTTCACAAACCCATTAAATAAATAATTTGTTCCAAACACAAAGATTTATACTTAGATACTGCTAGTTAATTAAAACTAGTATTTGTTTTATTAAATAGTAGCTTTAGAAAGGGAACTTGTTAAACATCTTTAATTTTTTTATTTTTTAATAAATTTTAAGGAAGTGTGAAAGTAGGAAGTCAAGAAACACCTGGAATAACAGGTAAATTTGGCTTTGGAATCTGGAATGAAGTAGGACAAAGACTAATAGACTTTTGCCAAGATAATGCACTGGTCATAGCAAACACCCTCTTCCAACAACACAAGAGAAGACTCTACACATGGACACCACCAGATGGTCAACACCAACATCAGATTGATTATATTCTATGCAGCCAAAATGAAGAAGCTCTATACAGTCAACAAAAACAAGACCAGGAACAGACTGTGGCTCAAGCCATGAACTTCTTATTACCAAATTCAGACTTAAATTGAAGAAAGCGCTAGACCATTCAGGTATGACCTAAATCAAATCCCTTATGATTATACAGTGGAAGTGAGAAATAGATTTAAGGGTCTAAGTCTGATCAATAGAGTGTCTGATGAATTATGGAATGAGGTTTGTGACACTGTACAGGAGACAGGGATCAAGACCATCCCCATGGAAAAGAAATGCAAAAAAGCAAAATGGCTGTCTGGGGAAGCCTTGCAAATGGCTGTGAAAAGAAGAGAAGTGAAAAGCAAAGGAGAAAAGGAAAGATATAAGCAACTGACTGCAGAGTTCCAAAGGATAGCAAGAAGAGCTAAGAAAGCCTTCTTCAGCGATCAGTGCAGAGAAATAGAGGAAAACAACAGATCGGGAAAGACTAGAGAGCTCTTCAAGAAAATTAGAGATACCAAGGGAACATTTCATGCAAAGATGGGCTCGATAAAGAACAGAAATGGTATGGACCTAACAGAAGCAGAAGATACTAAGAAGAAGTGGCAAGAATACATGGAAGGATCGTACAAAAAGGATCTTCATGACCAAGATAATCACAATGGTGTGATCACACATCTAGAGCCAGACATCTTGGAATGGAAAGTCAAGTGGGCCTTAGAAAGCATCACTACGAACAAAGCTAGTGGAGGTGATGGAATTCCAATGGAGCTATTTCAAATCCTGAAAGATGATGCTGTGAAAGTGCTGCACTCAATATGCCAGCAAATTTGGAAAACTCAGCAGTGGCCACAAGACTAGAAAAGGTCAGTTTTCATTCCAATCCCAAAGAAAGGCAATGCCAAAGAATGCTCAAACTACCGCACAATTGCACTCATCTCACATGCTAGTAAAGTCATGCAAAAATTCTCTAAGCCAGGCTTCAGCAATATGTGAACTGTGAACTCCCTGATGTTCAAGATGGGTTTAGAAAAGGCAGAGGAACCAGAGATCAAATTGCCAACATCCACTGGATCAGTAAAAAAGCAAAAGAGTTCCAGTAAAACATCTGCTTCTGCTTTATTGACTATGCCAAAGCCTTTGACTGTGTGGATCACAATAAACTGTGGAAAATTCTAAAAGAGATGGGAATACCAGACCACCTAACTTGCATCTTAAGAAATCTTTATGCAGGCCAGGAAGAAAATAAAAACTGGAAATCAAACAACAGACTGGTTCCAAATAGGAAAAGGAGTATGTCAAGGCTGTATATTGTCACCCTGCTTGTTTAACTTATATGCAGAGTACGTCATGAGAAACGCTGGATTGGAAGAAACACAAGCTGGAATCAAGATTGGCAGGAGAAATATCAATAACCTCAAATATGCAGATGACACCACCCTTATGGCAGAAAGTGAAGAGGAACTAAAAAGCCTCTTGATGAAAGTGAAAGAGAAGAGTGAAAAAGTTGGTTTAAAACTCAGCATTCAGAAAACGAAGATCATGGCATCCAGTCCCATCACTCCATGGGAAAGATGGGGAAACAGTGGAAACAGTGTCAGACTTTATTTTGGGGTGCTCTGAAATCACTGCAGGTGGGGACTGCAGCCATGAAATTAAAAGACACTTACTCCTTGGAAGAAGAGTTATGACCAACCTAGATAGCATATTTAAAGCAGAGACATTACTTTGCCGACTAAGGTCCATCTAGTCAAGGCTATGGTTTTCCAAGTGGTCATGTCTGGATGTGAGAGCTGGACTATGAAGAAAGCTGAGCACCAAAGAATTGATGCTTTTGAACTGTGGTATTGGAGAAGACTCTCGAGAATCCCTTGGACTGCAAGGAGATCCAACCAGTCCATTCTGAAGGAGTTCAGCCCTGGGATTTCTTTGGAAGGAATGATGCTAGAGCTAAAACTCCAGTACTTTGGCCACCTCATGCGAAGAGTTGACTCATTGGAAAAGACTTTGATGCTGGGAGGGATTGGGGGCAGGAGAACAAGGGGACGACAGACAATGAGATGGCTGGATGGCATCACTGACTTGTGAACTCCCGGAGTTGGCGATGGACAGGAAGGCTTGGCATGCTGTGATTCATGGGGTCGCAAAGAGTCGGACATGACTGAGCAACTGAACTGAACTGAAAATCTTAAACAGTTGGAAACATTCACTGAAATGAAAAATCATCAGATTAACAAATAAAATTTCCAGAAATTTAACAAAAACTAAGAATTTTCAATTCTGAAAATATAATTGGGACAATTAAAAGCTGGTTAATTATTATAGAAGCTGTATTTATGAATAAAGAGAAAAACTTGAGATTCTCCTAGAACTAACAGGAAAGGACAAAGATGAAAATTTTTGAGTCATTCAAGAAAGAGCAGTCCCTCCTCCCCCTCCTCATCTATGCCAAGAAGCAGAATCATTGGCTCAAATTGTGTGTCAATGGTTTAATACTAGCAAGTTAAAGACCTTAAAAGTCATCACTCCTGTCCTTAGAATAAGAGCAAGTAAGGCAAAACAAAAGTCCTAATAATTTTTCTTGAACCCATTAAGGGATTGAAAGTTGCAGGGAAAATGATCACCTCAAACTTAAAGAGAATTACATTCAGAGCCATATCTAAAATAGGTTATCTGCAGAAGATGTTAGAAACATAACCTGGTAGAAATCCTTAAGTGGTGATTTTGATGAATTGTTGGAGCCTGAATGTGAGCTGGTGTGAGAGTAAGAAAACTGCTGCTGCTCTTGCTGCTGCTGCTGAGTCGCTTCAGTCGTGTCCGACTCTGTGCGACCCCATAGACGGCAGCCCACCAGGCTCCTCCGTCCCTGGGATTCTCCAGGCAAGAACACTGGAATGGGTTGCCATTTCCTTCTCCAATGCATGAAAGGGAAAAGTGAAAGTGAAGTCGCTCAGTCGTGTCCGACTCTCAACAACCCCATGGACTGCAGCCCTCCAGGCTCCTCCATCCATGGGATTTTCCAGGCACGAGTGCTGGAGTGGGGTGCCATTGCCTTCTCTAAGAAAACTGCTAGGGAAAGCAATATCAGGGGACGACCCCACACACACATACAATTTTCATGGGTTTTACTACAAAGAACACCACCATCTTGTGGTTCTGATAAGAGAAGGGGAGAATAGTCATTATAAACGATATACAGTTGTGAGAGTTGGACCAAGGAAGGCTGAATGCCAAAGAATTGATGCTTTCGAATTGTGGTGCTAGAGAAGACTCTTGAGAGGTCTTTAGACTGCAAGGAGATTAAACCAGTCAATCCTAAAGTAAATCAACCCAAAATATTCATTGGAAGGACTGATGCTAAACTCCGATACTTTGGCCACCTGATGCAAAGAACTGATTCACTGGAAAAGACTCTGATGCTGGTAAGATTGAGGGCAGGAGGAGGGAGCAACAGAGGATGAAATGGTTGGATAGCATCACCAATTCAATGGACAGGAGTATTAGCAAACTCTGGGAGATAGTAAAAAAACAGGGAAGCAGTCCATGGAGTTACAAAGAGTTGGACACGAGTGACTCAACAACAACAAAAGAGGCACAGACCCTTCTCCATAACAGAGCCCTACTCTCCAGGAAAGAGACCTTTCCAGAGCATTATCCCAAATGGACTATTGGCATTCCTCCTGCTCTGGCACCCTTTAGCCTTCCTTATCTCACAGAAGTGGAAAACCAAAGTTAACATGCCACAGGGCTTCATGGAATTAGATTGGGAATTCTGCAGTCACAGAGGGGAAGAATAATGGCTTAGTATTTCCCAAAACTAATGACAGACATCAAACCACAGATCCAGGAAACTCAGAGAACATCAAACAGAATAGACACCAAAAATATCTATACATAGGCAAATTGTATTCAAACTACAGGAAAACAAAGACAAAGGAAAATATTTAAAGAAGTTGAGGGTGGAGGGGAAACTGACTTCTAGAGGAAATGGGACAGGAACTACAGTGGACTTCTCATCAAAAATCATGCAAGCCAAAAGAGAATGAGATGGACTACTTTAAATGTTTTAAAAGAAAAGCAAACTAAACAGCTACATCCTGTTAAAGTACCTATCAAAAGCAAAGGAAAAATAAAGACCCCTTCAGGTCATTCATTGTTGTTACATCTGTCCTGCAAACATACAATGTTAAAACAAGTGTTAAGGACAGAAGGAAACTAATATGTGTTAAATACTGAAAGTGAAGTGAAAGTTGTTCAGTTGTATCTGACTCTTTGATAACTCATGGACTGTCTAGTACATGGAATTCTTCAGGCCAGAATACAGGAGTGGGTAACCTTTCCCTTCTCCAGGGGATCTTCCCAACCCAGGGATCAACCCCAGGTCTCCTCCATTGCAGGAGGATTCTTTACCAACTGAGCCACAAGGGAAGCCCAAGAATACTGGAGTGGATAGGTTATCCCTTCTCCAGTGGATCTTCCCAATCCAGGAATCAAACTGGGGTCTCTCGCATTGCAGGCGGATTCTTTACCAACTGAGCTATGAGGGTCCATATAATAAAAGAAAAAGCACTAGAGAAAGAATGAGGGGAAAACAAACATTTATATTTTTCTTACTGTTAATTGATCTAAACAATATGTGTTTAAAAAAATGATTAGGTTCTCAGTGATGTCAGCATCACAGCGGTACAAGATTTTGAGGTGGTGGTTTTCCCTGCAAATCCCTAATGGGTTCCAGAAAAGTCATTAGGATTTTTTAAATTCCATTCAACATGCTCTTTGTCCTAATTTTAAGCAACTAATTAAGCATCCATTCATGAACAGAAGCGACTCTCTGGGAGTTGTAGGATCCAGCACCAAAAGCCAAGAGACCAGGGAGGAATCTCACCCACCTGTGCATTCTGCAGTAGGCAGACAGACCTCCATACAGGCTATAGAACCAGAAAACTCCCCCTCAACCCTACTCACCCTGGTCAGGGCAATTTTGAAGAGTGCTAACTTAAGAAGATACTGACAAGAGAGATTTTATAGACAGCCATCCTTCAAGAGGGAGTATTACAATATACGAGGTTGCAAACATTTTGAAGAGGCTGAGTGGAAGTTTGCCTGCACTGCTTCTCCCCAGGGTGACAAAGCACGTGGTTGAATTAGCCAGCAGCAACTCCTCCTGAGGGAGAAAGTTAATGTCCAGCTAATGTACCTGTCCAAGACACTGCTGGAGAAAACTGTTTCCCTCCTGCAACATCCACAATGGGAACTCCATGACTTGAGGGGACGAAGATATTGGGAAAGAGGCAGATGAGAAGATCAAGATGCAGTTCTTGCAGCACATCTTGGGACATGAGCAGGAATTCCACTCATAGGTCTCTGGGGGAATCTCACCTGAAGAAACCCCCCACACCACATCTGCAAACACCTCCAGTATCTTACATGTACCTCCTTTCACTCTGCAGCCAACTGCTTGGGCACCCCCACCCCTTGTGCAGCAGTGAGTGTGAGCCCCTGTAACAAAGTGCTTTCAGAAAAACAGATCAGGTCTGTGGACAATGGAGGAAGCACAAACTGAAGTTATAGTGTCACTTTCTGGGAAACAAAAGATTTCCCTCAGCTAGCCTGGTGAGTCGAGAGGCAAGGACATGAAAACTTAAGAATTCTGCCACAAGAGGGAGCAGTAAGTGTGGAGCAGGTAAATGTACAAGGTTGGCGGAAACTAGATGTAATAGGACAAATGAACAGTTAATTACTAAAGGCAACTACTATAGATTTGGCAATCCACCACAGCTACTCTCTCCTAAATTTAGCATCTTTGTATACTGAGCTATCCATCTTTCACTTCTAACTTATTTCCTCCCTGTCTTTGTCTACCTACTATAGAGACTATAAAAACTAAGACTCCATTTCCAGCCTTTCTGTGTACATGAGACACAATTCTGGCTAATGAAATGTACACAGACTTTTGCTGGTGTTACCTCGTCTGTTTCCTTTTCTATTGCCTGAAGTATGAACCCAGAATAGGAAACTACAGCTGTCATCTGCAACCATAAATTAGCATGAAGCAACACTCCTTGTGCTAAAAGTGATAGAACAGAAACAGTGGACAGCACCATGGACTTCCACCAGCAGCCCCAGACTATCTAGCCTCATATATCCTGTGACATAGCACAGCAAGGGTCTACTTGTTTACGTCAATCTTTGTCAGGTGTTCTCTTACTACAGAAAAACTTTCTAAGTGATACTCTGAACCTGGTAAAACTCAAAAGGTAAAAAGAGTGATGGATTGCATCTCAAAATAATTTAAACTTTTTGAGTAGTATAAGGCACCATAAAGTCAAAAGAGAGTGAAAAGTTTGAGAAAATTAATCATAAGCAACACTCCTTGTGCTAAAAGTGATAGAACAGAAACAGTGGACAGCACCATGGACTTCCACCAGCAGCCCCAGACTATCTAGCCTCATATATCCTGTGACATAGCACAGCAAGGGTCTACTTGTTTACGTCAATCTTTGTCAGGTGTTCTCTTACTACAGAAAAACTTTCTAAGTGATACTCTGAACCTGGTAAAACTCAAAAGGTAAAAAGAGTGATGGATTGCATCTCAAAATAATTTAAACTTTTTGAGTAGTATAAGGCACCATAAAGTCAAAAGATGAGTGAAAAGTTTGAGAAAATTAATCAACAAACAATACAAGCTTAAGAACCTAAATATATACATAAGCACTCACACTAATGAATAAAAATTACAAACAGCCAAATAAAAAGAGAAAAATGATAGGAACTAGAAAGCTCACAGAAGAAATCTAAGTGGTCAAGATATATTTGTCTGTTTTGTTTACTACAGTATTCTGGTTTCATATTCATAGAATGGGCAACTAAAAATGGTTAAAAAATGAGAAATAAATGGAAGCATTTGAAAAAACTGTCAACGGTATTTGTATGCTAAGGGGAAAAGACAAGTTTTTAAAATGAGATGTCTTCTCCCATCCAGTTACCTTTCCTTCACAATATATAGGAAATAAGTATGAGATGTAGACACAAAATTCAAGTATAAAATAACATAGTTTCTAGAAGAAAACATTGTAGAATATCTTCATAAACTCGAGAGAAGAAAAGACAAAGTAGTAACCATGTAAGAAAAATTGATAAATTGAGATTCATTAAAATTAAGAATGCTCATTGATCAAAAACATGGTTAAGTGAGAAAAACAGGTAAGCCATTGCTGGGAGAAGATATTTGCAATGCATATTCTAATATAGTATTTATAGCCACAACGTAAAAGAACTCCCACAAATCAGCAAGGCAAAGACAAAGAATTCAAAATAAAATTGGTCAAATATAGGCACAAAAGGGAATTTCTAACTGGCCAATGGGGGTATGAAAAGGTACCCAAAATTGGTACTGCTCAGAAAATTGCAAATTTGAACCACAATGAGATATCTCTACAGAGTATCCCAAATTTAAAAAGACTGTCAATGGCATAAGATATTGAGAACATAGAATAATTTGAACAATTGTTTTACGATACCCACTAAAGCCAGAATCATGCCTACCCCACGACCTGTCAAGCTCTGCTCACTGGTATATACACAAGAGAAATTAACAGGTCTGTCCTCCAAAGGACATAACCATAGAAGTGTTATTCATAATAGAAAAAAACTTGAAATAACTGAAATATTCATGAATAGCAACAAGAATTTTCAAATTAGAATCTATTCATACCATAGAGTAAAATGAAATACTGTGTAACAATCATAAAGGAGAAAATTATGGATTGAAGCAACCATGCAGACAAAAATCTTCAGATATAATGCTGAATAAAGAAATCCAGTCACAAGGTCAATATATAGTAAGACACCATAAAATTTTAAGAATGTAAAAAATTAACCAGAGGAGGCTGGTGGGCTATAGTCCATGGGGTCGCAAAAGGGTCAGACATGACTGAGCACACACACATGAAAGCAAAGGAGCTATCAACTCGGAAGCTACATAATGGAAGTTTCTTGGCTAAGGAATATTCTGTATTTTAGTTTGGATGATGGTAACAGGATAAATTAAATTTTTTCCTTGATCCGTACACTCAAGATCTGTGTATTTTATACACACTATATTGCATATATTTTAGATTAATAAAAAGAATATTCAATAATGAAGTACCATTATTTTCATTTTTAAGTGCATGCAATGTAATACTCTTAAAATCAGAATAAACATTCTGTAGAAAATTAAAACACACTCATAGCTTCAGGATGCAGTGGATATTATAAAAAGAAGACCATTTGTGCTCTTTTCAAAAGATACAGACTCTAGAACTAGCTTTTGGTAGCCAAGGGACTTTGAAAAGTCGCTCACTTCTCTTTGTCCTAACTTCTATATCTATGCAATGAGGTGATGAATCTAGCACTGACACTGTGTAAATCAGAGAGGATAATGGGTGTATCAATGTTTTGTATACTGTAAAACTGTATTAACATATTTTTGATGTGGCTTATGCATTTCAGAAGTTCATCACTGGCCAAACAAGCAGAACAGTAAAATAGTTTCTGGTTTTCATCATGAAATGTTATTTTAGCTTTTATTTAAAGGAATTTTGACAGGTGATTTCTAATACTTCCCCATATTTAAATATTATAAAGTAGAAAATAAGTCCCCTATAAAGTCATATATTATTATTGGCATAAATTCTGTCCTTAATCCACATATTAAAGAATGAGCTACTTGTGGGGGAAAAAAAAAACTGTATTTTATCATGTTATATTCCCATGCAGTACCTCAAACAGTGCCAGGAATCAGTCAGGCCTCAGTAATTGCTGGATGATGAATAAAAGAATTTTTGAAAATGAATGAAACACCCCCATCTGCCTTAAACTTTCTTAATCTACATGTTCTCAGATATCTTTCCAACTCCACTTCTTTTCTGTTTTCAAATTGCTTTTTATTCTTTCTTCCTTTTTCTTTAAGGCACTCTTGCCCTTCCCATTTTCACAATTTACTTAAATCAGCTATTAATAGGACTCTTTAGGATGCTTTGTCTGTTTGATTCTTCTTAAGACTACTTAATAATATCACTAAGAACTCAGGAGCTTCTTTCAAAATATCTCCATAAAATACTGAGCTCGAAACTCAGCATAAATCTAAAAAAAAAAAAAACAAACAAAAACAACTTACCTTTTTGGGTAAAATTAGAAGAGTCGGACACGACTAAGCGACTTCCCTTTCACTTTTCACTTTCTTGCATTGGAGAAGGAAATGACAACGCACTCCAGTGTTCTTGCCTGGAGAATCCCAGGGACGGTGAGCCTGGTGGGCTGCCATCTATGGGGTCACACAGCGCCGGACACAACTGAAGTGACTTAGCAGCAGCAGAAGCATCCTCCATCTTGGGGCCTCCCCGGGGACTCAGTGGTAAAGAATCCACCTGTAATGCAGGAGATGAGGGTTCAATCCCTGGGTCGGGAAGATCCCCAGGAGTAGGGCATGGCAACCCACTCCAGTATTCTTGACTGGAGAAAGAATCCCATGAACAGAGGAGCCAGGCGAGCTACAGTCATGGGCTTACAAAGAGTCGGACGTGGCTGAAGCGACTTAACGTGCACCCACGCATCCTCCATCTATGTTATGAAGTCAAACACTGACCTTTTGAACAATGAAATCTGCTAAGTCTAGTTTGCACAGGGGGTTAGGGCCTGGTATTATAACAGGTAGGAATGGATCTGACTCCATATCAGATCTGTTCTTTCTACTTTAACCTTCGTGCTTTGCTACCTGTGCTTAGTCATTCTGGGGCTGCCCATGTTTTGTAAAAGAAAAACATGACTATAAAAGCAAAACTGTATGACTGAAACATACAGGATAGCCTATTCTCAGGGTTCTGACCTTTAAGAGTCCATTCATAAAAAGATAAGTTGCAGAACAGAGAGTAAAATTTGTCTTACTAGAGATTTATAGGAACATCATGACCTGACATACGTGGACAGCTACTTTAAAAAAAATGATTCTAACACCAAGAAGTTTGCAACAACTAACCACGTCCTTTTCTCACCTTGCCTTTAAAAATGTCTTCCTGAAACCCTTCTAGAAGTTTGGGACTTTTGCGATGCCCTGCAATTACTCTTTCTCTGCTCCAAACTCCAACATGTTGGTTTATTTGGTCTCACTGTGTGTCAGGCACACAAACTTGCATTTGTTTAACAGCATTTTGAGATCATCCAAGTACACACCTGGCATTCATTTGAATATCTCTTGAAGTAAATACCTATTGAACCAAAACATTGATTAGTATAAGCTGGCTTCCTTTAAGAAACCTGCTTGGATTCTGGCTTCCAATGAAACTAGGCTTATATCTTTGATTTTCTTTCATTCTTCTCGCCACGCCCACACATACCTGGACAAACACACATACTTGACTTTGTGTATCTATACATATGAGAGTGGGCACAAGGTGGGTGAACACTTCTTGACTTCTCTGCTGCCTTCTCATTTAATGCTGTTATAGCTCAGCTTAACTTTCTGATGCTTATAAAGAATTATCCTTATTTTTAAATCTGTATGGTTCTACTGCACATGTTTATTTTGGTAAAATATTCCTTGAGATAGAAAATCTTTCTGGATGCTGCTGATGTTAACAAAGAGGTGGGGGATCATCAAAGCCAACATTTTAGGTACATTGGTGGTAACCACATGAATTTAATCTTAGAATTTTATAGATACCTATTCAAATGGCTGTCTAAGGAGGCCTTACAAAAAGCTGTGGAAAGAAGAGAGGTGAAAAGCAAAGGAGAAAAGGAAAGATATAAGCATCTGAATGCAGAGTTCCAAAGAACAGCAAGAAGAGATAAGAAAGCCTTCTTCAGCGATCAATGCAAAGAAATAGAGGAAAAGAACAGAAAGGGAAAGACTAGAGATCTCTTCAAGAAAATTAGAGATACCAAGGGAACATTTCATGCAAAGATGGCCTCGATAAAGGACAGAAATGATCTGGACCTAACAGAAGCAGAATATATTAAGAAGACGTGGCAAGAATACACAGAAGAACTGTACAAAAAAGATCTTCACAAACCAGATAATCAAGGTGATGTGATCACTAATCTAGAGCCAGACATCTTGGAATGTGAAGTCAAGTGGGCCTTAGAAAGCATCACTACGAACAAAGCTAGTGGAGGTGATGGAATTCCAGTAGAGCTGTTTCAAATCCTGAAAGATGATGCAGTGAAAGTGCACTCAGTATGCCAGCAAATTTGGAAAACTCAGCAGTGGCCACAGGACTGGAAAAGGTCCGTTTTCATTCCAATCCCAAAGAAAGGCAATGCCAAAGAATGCTCAAACTACCACACAATTGCACTCATCTCACATGCTAGTAAAGTAATGCTCAAAATTCTCCAAGCCAGGCTTCAGCAATACATAAACTGCGAACTTCCTGCTGTTCAAGCTAGTTTTAGAAAAGGCAGAGGAACCGGAGATCAAATTGCCAACATCTGCTGGATCATGGAAAAAGCAAGAGAGTTCCAGAAAAACATCTGCTTCTGCTTTATTGACTATGCCAAGCCTTGAACTGTGTGGATCACAATAAACTGTGGAAAATTCTGAAAGAGATAGGAATACCAGACCACCTAACCTGCCTCTTGAGAAATCTGTACAC